>NW_025905290.1:35253-48482 GCF_018835915.1 Vigna umbellata
TATATATATATATATATATATATATATATATATATATATATATATTCCGCATTTTGAGCTAGCTGATTTTCCAGCTTAGTTTTATCCCTGAACCATCTAAGGAAAATTAAGAGTTTGACCTCATCAACCATTAGATCGAATTAAAATATTTACTATAGGTCTTAGATATGTAATTGTTTATTTTTGACCAGTCGGATCTTGAATAAGGAGTTTGAAGTTATGACAAATGTCTATCTAACATTCCAGTAATTTAAGTAAATTGAACTTTTGTCAGTATAACTTTTTCCACAATTAACCATTTGAGGTAATTCTTGTTATACTTCATTACTTATTCATTTATCCCTTTCCAGCCTTTCTTTTATGTGATGAAAGTATTGAAACCATATCATCATCAATTAAGAAATATGAAACAAGAAGTTGGAAACAAACCTACATAGGAAGTATAGAAAAACGCTGACATTGAAAATTTTGCTGCAGCTAGTCTAGTGTTTCAAAAATTACAAATTAATAGTCCTTTGAAAGATCAGTGAGTCTACTGTCTAACTCAAAAGGAATCATCTTATTTGGAGTTATGTAGAGAAAGTTATTAGCAAAATAGTCAGCAAAGGTCAGAGCTGAAAGTACAGCAAAACGAGATTAAAATGTTGATTTTAAAATTTTTACTGAAGCTAACTCTGTGATCTGAAAATTATGAGTCTAGTGTCCTAGGAAATATATTTGAGTCTAGAATCCACCAAAACAAAAATCAACTCATTTGGAGTTCTATAGAGAAAGTTATGAGTAAAACACTGAGCAAAGGTCAAAATTGACAACAAACAGTTTTGAACATGATTTTTGGATTTAATGTGAATTGTCATATGGATGGTTTATTGAGATTATTAGAATAGCCTTGGATGATTATCTAGTTTTATTAAAGGAACATTTATGTTTTATCTCGGTAGTGAAAAGGATAATTCATTTTGCCTGTAAAAGGCGATAGGTGGATTCGAGTCCTGTTATTTTCCTCTTACGAGTTTTTACTCGTAAGACCTTGAAGAACAAGGAAGATATGTCTGAAGCTGCGTGTGGAGGACGACTCTTATCCGCGGTTCATATGAGGGACCATTTTTTATATATGTTTATCAAATGTATATGTAGGATAGAACCGAGATAGGTCCAATAGCTGCATGTGAAGGGTTAGTGTCCATTAGTTGTGTGTGAAGGAAAAAAACCGATAAGTCTAATATCCATGTGTGAGGAATGGAAAACGAAGTGAGACTCGTGTCCATTTATTTTTATACGATACAATATCAGGAGATAATATTTAATGTTATTATTTGATGTTTGAACTGTGAAAACAAGTTTTTTATAACTTCTTGGTTATGTGTCTGCGATGATCGTGTAACTCGTATCGTTATACGAGAGTAAATGATATTTCAGGGAAAGTTGAAGAAGTTTAGTGCAAGGATGTGATGGGAAAATCTCTATGGGATTTTAGAATATGTATTTTAAATTGTGAAATGTGTGGTTTGTAATAAAGAGTTTTAATATTTGGTTTGTACTTCAATAATTACTCTTGAAAACTTTGATGATATTATTGTGTAATAATATTAAATGTTGTGGCTTTAAATGTGAACCAATGCTTTGTTTAAAAAAAAAATACTGTGACACTCTGAGAAGGGGTGTTACAGTTGACGTGGCCACTTAAACACACAGTCATGTGAATTTTTTATATTTGGAAGTGATTTTCTAATATTAGGGTTTTTATCGAATTGACGGCCCTGTGACATCCATAGCCACCTCCATTTGCGCTTCCCTTGCCACCACTCGCGCAACCAGAAAAAAACCAATAATCAGATATAGAACATAACTCTCAATCCCAAAGACAACCCCAAAACGTAGCCATCAACCTCAATCGCAAACGTTGAATGATTAAGAACATAAAATCTCTCAACCGAAAAACCCTAAATCCCCATTTTCAATTTTGCAAACAAGATCAGTAAAACCCCAAAAAGAAAACCAAAATTCCCTATACGATGCACCACCCTAGTGGCCGCGAGAGCGCTGATGAACGAAGGCCGCCACACCTCGAACACCGGGTCAACTCTTCCCCCTCCACGATAACACCATCAACAGGGTCTCTCGCAGTGCGCCGCTGTCATTCACATGTTTGTGCCCTACCTACACAAAACCCCAACCATAACTACGAAGGAGAAGGGAAAGGGGAGTTCTCCCTCCTTATGATGTTGTCCAGAACGAGAAAAGAGAAAGGGAAAGAAAATGCCTTTGTGTGCAGGAGAACCCTCTACAGATATGGTTGATGCGCGAGCCTGAAGCAGAGAAGAAAAGAATGGTTCCCCTACCTCGAAGCGAACTTGAATCAGAAGAAAGAAAAGCAGAGCCCTCTCTTGCATGACCCTAAGGCTGGGTTCCCAGATTCTAAAAGAACAAAGTCTTGACCCTTATTTGGGTTCTCTAATAAAATGCCCCCTCCCCCCAATTGAAAAATTAAAATCATAAATGTAATTTTATTTAGATTTTAAAAAATCTGATGTTTTCACGGTGGTAAATTGTTATGTCTGAGGTTGAAGATGGAAGATGATGAAGTGATTAGGATGAAGATAACGAGAAACAACCACGCCATACATCATTTACTGATTGTTGACTTTGATACTTAGTCGTTAACTATTCAAACATTGTTAGCCAAAAGAACCAAATTGAACATACATAATGATATAAGGGACTATGTTGAACATTTGGAAAAAATGAATCTCACGTCGAAAATAGTTGACAAAAATAGCGACCAACAATATTAAGCCTAAAAAATATTATATATCTTATATGTAAAGTTTTTATTCGTTATAAACTTAAAAATGTAAAATAAAGAACTACGTGTGCAATAGAAGAAAACTACTAGTTAACAATAAAAGGGAATATGGAAGTTAATTAATGAATATAGGAAAATAATGTGATGAAATATTATGAAATAAAAGTTAGAAAGTAAAGTCCAAAGATTAAATTTCAAAAACGATAGTTTGAATAAGAAAGTGAGACGGTTATTGGGTCTAGCCTTCGTTTTTCTTTTTCGGATACGAAAAAGAACGGTTATTGCATTTTAATTTGGTCATTATATCTAATTTTTTTTATACTTACATATTTATGTTTACAATGAATAACAATTCATATACAAGAGGTATTATAATTAAAATATTTTGATGAGTTCTTAAACTTGATTTTTAATTTTAATGTTAAACTAAATGTTAAATTTTTTTAGTACCAACTAATAACCCCACGAGACAAAAAAGAAAAGGTGATTTTCATAATTGATATACACTTTAGCATAGATTTCATATTTCTAAAAGAAATTTATATTTCATGTCAAACATTGGTAGAATAATTTTACACGAGATTAGCTAGGAACTATTTCGTCACAATTAAAGTACACAATGAGATAAAATATTATACGGGAGTCATCAAAATGAATTAATTTTAACAAACTTGTATGGATGGCTTATAATAATTTACATTGACTTAAACTTAATAAAATTATGATAGAAAATACTACGTAATCTTATATGAAATTCTATACGTAATCTTATACGAAATTCTAACAAGTTAAAAGTATATTGAGAGGAGAATAAAAGAGGAAGGAAGTAAGTAAGGACCGAACGGTGTGTGTATATATATATATATATCGAACTGCAACGGAGGAGAAAAGTAAGGGTCGAACGGTATAAAGTGATAATACCGAATGGTAGAGTTAATGTTAGGAAATTAATAGTGGGAAAGTTTGTTACATTGTTAGGGAGACAGAGTATAAATAAAGGCTGAGTTGGCTGAGGAAGGTATCAAATATTTTGTTTTGGTTTAGACTGGACTTCTTGGCTAGTGGAGGAAGGAAGGCTTCTTGGGAACATTTACTTGGTATTTTCTTCTGGATATACATTACAGATTCAATAATATACATACACATATTTTCATCTTTTACTATTTCGAGTATTATTGTGAGAAAAGTGTTATGTTTGGTCTCTTGAATAAAGTAACCTAACAAGTTTGGTCCGACCTATCGGATCTGTCTCGGAGGGAAGAATAGCGAAGAAGAATGAAGGGACGAATGACGGCGATGGAGTCATCAATGGAGGAATTGAAGGCGGAGGTACGAGCTATGACTCTCGAGATCCGACGAGCCTCAGGACGACGCTCCAGGAACCAGGATCGGAGCTCCGAAGGGAGTCGAGATTCCGTCATTGTCGAACGAGAGCGACGACCACCAGAGATTTCGGAGGATGAATCGGAAGATGACCGAGGCGAAGTACAACGTAGTTGGATGAAGCGCGTTGAGCTACCAACTTTTGAAGGTACTGATCCCATGGGTTGGATCGCAAAGGCTGAGAAGTTTTTTGACATCAGAGCGTGACGGAGAAGGAGAAAATGAAGTTGGTTTATATATGTATGGAGGGAGGCTCTAGTTACTGGTTCCGCTTCTGGCGGAAGAAAACTAGACATCCAAATTGGAAGATGTTCACGAAGGCACTAACGCGGAGGTCTGGCAGACTGAATCGGGGCACTATTTCTGAGAAATTGGTTGTCGTGCGTTAGAAGGGGAGTGTTGATGAATACATCCAGGAGTTCAATATCCCGGTGGCGCAGGCTTCGGGAGTAAACAAAGAGCAATTGCTAGGATATTTTTTCGCTGGCTTGCAGTAGGGATTGCGAAATCTGGTGCGACCACACGACCCACGCGATTTGTTGACGGCAATGGAGCGAGCTCGAGACGTCGAACAAGCTGGGTTCGTATCGCGAGGGAGTGGCGAAATGGGAGAAAAAGGAGGAGCGACATGGGGAAGATATTCCGCGAGTTTCGGGACAATCGTGGAAACGTATCGAAGATCATTGGAGGCATCCGTGAACGCTAGCGAAGGGCATGGTTCGAAGAAGGAGGGAATCTCTAGTAATACGAGCTCCAAAGTTGGTAGCAATGGAAGGGAAACAACCAAGGCCAAGGGGTAAGAACTCTACCTTATCCAGAGTATATAAAAAGACGAGAAGAAGGGTGTTGTTTCCACTGTGGGGGGCCTTACAACCCAGGCCATAGGTGCGCCGAAAGAAGCCTGCGGGTGATGATTTTGGCAGAGGAAGATGATGAAAATGAAGTAGAGGACAACCTAGAATTGGAACATAGGAACATGGAGTTGTCCTTGTTTTCGACAAGAGAGCTCACTCCATCGAACATGATGAAATTGCAAGGATGGATGCAAGGGAGAAGAGTCCTAGTATTAATTGACAGTGGCGCGAGCCACAATTTTATTTCAAACCGAATGGTGGAGGAATTGGGATTGGAAATAAGAGAGACACCACCTTAAAAGGTGAGTCTAGGGGATGGGCAGAAAAAAAAATAGCCTAGGGATGTTGTACATAAGTTCCACTAGTTTTGGAAGGACTGGAAGTGATAGAGAAATTCCACCTCTTTGACTTGGGAGAAGTAGATGTGATATTAGGGGTGACATGGCTAACAAGGTTAGGAGAAATTAAGGTAAACTGGGAAGAACTTATGATGCGATTTGAGTCAGAAGAAATGGAAGTAGAAATTTAGGGGGATCCAACATTGCTAGTAAAGTGGTTACTCCTGAGGCATTGTTAAAGGAGAGGGAGATAGAAACCATGACTTTAGTTTGGAGCTTAAGCCAAGCAAAAGTGACTGAGGGAGACTAGGAAGCAGAGAGATTGGCACCAGTGTAGGAAGCGGGGTTGCAACAGATTCCGGCAGATTTTGAGGGGGTGTTTCGAGAACCCTAGGGGCTGCCACCTGAGAGGAAAATAGACCATCGAATCCCATTAGAGGAAGATAGACTTCAAGTTCAAATTAACTCAGTACAGTTTGTGCATTCAATGGAGGTTATGTACACGAAGCTCCATGACAAGTACATCGAAGTCAAGACTAAGAAACTATCTTATTTGGAACACCTTAATGAAGAACAACAACTTAAATTCATCAATTGTTTGTCCGCTGTAGAAGAGGTCATTGAACACTTAAAGACCATGAAGGAAGAGCTTCTTGGACAAGTCAATGAT
Source organism: Vigna umbellata (assembly GCF_018835915.1). The sequence goes on from NW_025905290.1 coordinate 41,305, forward strand.
TTGAGAGTCGAGCTCGCTTCGCTAAAGGCTGCCAAAGACAACCAGTTAGCGGACTATCAGATGCTTTTGAGGAAGGAAAGCCACAAAATTGAAACTCTTTCTGAAGAAGTGGAGAAATTGCAGCAGCTTTGCCAAGAAGGAGCATATCATGATTTGAATAATATCAGAAGGATTGTAGTTGTAGATGATCAGTTTAAGGCTAAGTCTAACAGATCATATGTGAGAATGACTAGAAATCGTATTAGACATAATGCTTTGAAGGACGAAGCAAGGTTTATATCTTTTGAAAATGATCAAGTTAATTATGTTGAGAGAGAGTCAATGCACAATGCCTCCAAGGAGACAACATTTGGTACGTTGTTGGAGTGCGATAGCGAGGCTAATGTTTTATCAGGCCTTGAGTTATAGAAAACTGGCCATGGTAACTGGCTTATTCTAGTTCTTTGTGAATATGCACTGGGAACGAAATTTTCCACTTATTGTCAAACTGGACGGATATGCCTTCTGCACTACATCTATCAAGTGGCTACTCCTTCAGTTTATCATGGATTTGCAAAGCCCCGGAAAAGTGCTATAGCGAGAAACTAGCAGCAGCAAGGGGAGGAGATACCCCAAGTCTTAATACAATGGCAACAAGGCGGATTGAAGGACTCCACTTGGGAATAGGAGTATTACATCAGACAACAGTTCCCTTACTTCAACCTTGAGGACAAGGTTGATGTTGAAGGGGAGAGTAATGTTAGGAAGTTAAAAGTATATGAGAAGAGGAATAAAAGAGGAGAGAAATAAGGGTCGAGCGATATATATATATATTAATACCGAACGGTGGCTGTAAGGGAGGAGGGAAGTAAGGGTCGAACGAGTGAAGGGCCGAACGATATAAAGTGATAATACTAAACGGTAGAAAGTTAATGTTAAGAGGAGAGAGAAAGTATAAATAAAGACTGAGTTAACTCATGAGGGTATCAGATATTTTGTTTTGGTTTACACTATACCTCTTAGCCATTGAAGGAAGGAAGGCTTCCTTTGGGAATATTTACTTTTATTTTGTTCTGGATATACATTACATATTCAATAATATTAATACACATGTTCATCTTTTACTATTTTGAATATTATTGTTAGAAGAGTGTCTTCTGTTTGGTCTCTTGAAAAAGGAACCTGACAATTTCAGTTGCAATGAACTACATAGTTGGGAAAACACTTAAATTACTAGTATTACAATAATTACTAACTAAAACATTATTTATCGAATACAAAATAATTCCTCTTTCTTATTGTTCAACTGTGAAGGAAACAGACCCTTTCGCTTCTTTCTCACTCTCCACAACAACAACGTTATCTGACACATTGGTTACAGAAAATGCTACAAACTTAGGCTCATCTAGAGCATAAAATGAAAATTGAAAATGACTAATTCTCTTAGGAAACACCAAAACCGATGAAAAATCAGCCACCCACTTTGTGCCATTTCCACTGACAGTTAACTTCCCAACCGTTGATCTCAAGCCCATGCCATTGACAAGGTTATGATCAACCAGCACTTGATCAATGCTGCTGAATTCCCCATCTAGACTTACAATAGGAACCTTTCTTTTGGGGTCACCATTGAACATGTTATTCACTATATTTAGACCCAAAACTTGACCTTTAACAGACTTCAATACAATATTAGCATCCCCTAGAAACAACCCATTTGTGACATGAACTTGAACTGGATCTTCCATCACTATTCCAGTGTAATCCATATAACAGTTGTCAATTCTTGTCAGAGAATTACCAGGCAATTTCACTAATATCCCTATGCCACCAAAACCTGTTGCCTTGTTATAGCAATGCACCCCAGTTAAAATGTTAGCTTGACCCCTTAGAACAACACCAATGGCTGCTGAGAAAACTACAACATCTGTGATTGCATTATCATTGCTAGCAAGATCGATGGCCACCCCCGAGAAGTGCTTCTCATCGTTGTCTCCTCCGACGGTTGAGTGTTGTCCAAGAAAGCAATCTGTGACGAAGGTCTCGTGTCCTTGGTGGACCAGAATTCCTTCTGTGGTGAAGTGAAGGAAGAAGCAATTGTTGATCCGGATTCTAGCAGAATCAATGATCAATATCCCTCCTCCTCTGTAGCTTGAATCAAAGAGAATGTCCCTGAAAGTTATGTCTTCATAGTAAATTCCACCATTGCCTTCTTTCCCAGTCTTTGATGACCATAACTCAACTAGATGTCTATCACCAGGAAATTTATCAGATGCTCTCAACGTTCCTTCTCTTACCTAATCAATAATACTCTTTGTGAATTTTTCAGAACCAAAGCTTTAACATATAAAAAATACGAGGAAGTTGTTTTTTCTTTTTCGAAAAAAAGGTTGTGCCAAAGTTACACACTAAATTGGTTGTTGCTCACAAAAAGAGAAGTGCAAGATTCATCATGGAAATAACTATAGCCACTATGTAGATTCTATCTCATCACAAAATTAGAAAATTGTTGCTTAGTAACAGAGAGATTGATTAATTTGAATGTGGTAAAGAATGGTAGTATGGTAGTAGATCAAATCAAAAGCTTTTCTTAAGATTGGTCACTGATTCTCGGACTTCTTTTACTTCTGCTGTGGACTAATCTTTTGCAGATTTGATGATATTCTTTCTCAGGAAAAATCTTACTATATATATAGGAAGTATCATAGGTAATCTACTTTACATATGATAAGTAAACAGTAGCAACATAATAGTCGTTTTTTTAATGAAAGCTTTAAAAGGAACGTGGCAAAAATGGTTCCAAATTTCTATGATAATACTATTTTACATAAACATCTTCTGAGAAATTGTTAGTTGTCGGTAGGAAACAGAGACAGATAATTTATGACACCGATCCAGTGATGTGCCTCTTTTTTTTTTCTTATATTTGTAAAAGGACAATTTTATTTTTAAATTTAATAGTAAGCATCAATCACATTTCAAAAGACTGATTAAAATAATAAAACGTTACTTTTAAAATTAACTAAAATACTAGTATATATTCAAACAAAAATGTCCTCAGTTAATGCCCTGGTTTTTCATGTGAGTTATTATTTGTAAATACTAAATAAAAAGTGTATTTAAAAATATAATTTGACCAAATGCTTGAACATTGTAAAAATATGAAAAGAAAATAATATTCTCCATGAAAAAAAACACCACAGAAGAGAATAGATGGATAGATACTAACCACAATATTGCCAACACCTGAAGGGAATGTGATGGGTTTGCTGATTTTGTAGTTTCCACCTTCCAAATCAATGACAACTCCTCCAAGGTCATTCACCCCTGCAACCATCTCATAACCCTTCTGCAAACTAGAAGCATCTTCCACTGCTTTCAAAATGGCATCACCACTCTCTTCATTTCCACTTGGATCCGCACCATACTCGCTCACGTACAACACTCTCCCTCTCTAACACAAACAACACCAAACAATGTCATTAACTGCTTGTCACAAACGGTTAAAACAAGGAAAAAAAAAAACTTTTTTTTCTGCAATGCATTGTGTCTTAGTTACCCTCTTTGTTTCTGATGAAGCGGGTGGTGATGCCAAAGGACTTGCAGCTAAATCTTGAATCTTTCGTTCAAGTTTGGCCCTGAATTCTGACAGCTTTTTCTCCTTGCTGAAAGTGAAACATGTAATGTCTGTTACTTGTAACACCAGAAATAAGAAGACAAAACACACCGCTAAGAATCTCATTGATCTTGAAACACTCAAACACACTGTTAAAATAAGCAAAAGGAAGGAGATTTTGTTCTGGTTATGGTAGAGAAGTGAGAGACTAGTTGGTGGGCAGAATGAACATTTTGTTAGTTTGAAGTATGAATATTTATAATAACATGTGTTGGGTCATTGAATATTTATAATAACATGTGTTGGGTCATTGAATAGGTGGGTTCAGGTCCGTCGTATAAATGCCTTAAAAGTGAGAGCAGTTATAAATAGAATCTCTGCAACTAGTAATTAAATAAACTTCTTTCTTTTATTGTTAATTGATATAATCAATAAATAAACTTCTTTTATTGTTAACTGATATGATCAATAAATAAACTTCTTTTATTGTTAATTGATATGTATATAATATGAGAAATAGTTTTTAAAAAATGTATATAGAAATCATAGGTAATTGTACAGTTAATATAAAAATATGTATTTATTAATTAGAATTTTATATACATAGGAATATTTAATGTACAATATTATATATCTTATGATTCATTACATTAATGTATATAATCTATATATTAATGTACATTAAATATATACTAATTGTATGTTAACTGTAAGAATCGGTATATGTATATATTGGTTGTACAATTAATTGCATATTCAAAATTCATACGTATAATTAATATTGTTAATATATTTTTTTATTAAAAGTTATTAGTTGTACGTTTAATAAATGTAAATTTTAAAAATATAATTAAAAGTTTGATTAAAAATTAATTTTAAATATTATTTTTAAATTATATAGGAGTCATAGTTACATTTTCTAAAAAAAGTTAATTATATTTTATATTTCAGTATTTCACTTAATAAATTAGTATGTGTTGTTTATATGATAATACTATATTGGAGTTTTTATATGGGTTTATGTTATGTGTTTTATAAGTGTATTAATGTATTTCAGAAGTATATTCGTAATTTTGTTAAACTCACATGAAATTTTTAATATAATTTGTTATATTTCTTTGTGATATTATAATTTTCATTTATGTGTACTTAATAATACACTTAATTTTTTCTATTGTTTATAAATATAACTTAGAAAAGTAACATTTGAAATAAATAACTTTGAATATTTAAAATGGTTGGAAAAATAACTGGAGGGTAAGTTAAGTTTAGTACAAAAATAGTGTTTAATGTCACACGTTTAATTTCTAACAAAAGAAAATCCAACATAAAAAATATCGATGACAATTTTGTAAATGAAATGTCATTATAGACGTCGGTTCTCCCGGAGTCAAATGTCAAATAATGTATAGATTTCAGTTCTACCATGGTCAAATGTCAAATAAGGTATAGACGTCGGTTCTCTCAGGGTCAGATGTCAAATGTTTTGCATAAAGAACTAAAAAGTCATTATTTAATTGTCTTTAGACGTCGGCTAGAGGACCCTGACGTTTAACTCGAATTAGACATAGGCTCTCCCCTCCACAAACGTCAGATGTGGTTGTTTTGTTCATGGTGGGTCCTTTTGGTTATGGACGATGGAGGTACTCTTTGACTTTCAGGGATATATGATCACGGGAAAGGTATATATCCTTTCCTCAAAGGTCTCATGGGAAGGCAAAACAGAACTCCTACTATTGTTGTCCTTTGGTCAATTCTTTTGGCATCAATTTTCTCTTTGATTTGGGTTAGAATTGATCCTTTCTTGCCAAAACAAACTGGCCCAGTTCTCAAACAATGTGGAGTAGAATGCTAAGGCACTGGAGTTGCATGTGTGTACAAAGGGACCACTTCATATTCACCATGCTCGTGTTTAGGAAGTAGATTAAGAGTACTTTATTCATAGTAGTGTACACACATAAATGTAAAAAATCTGCATCAAAACCACTAGAATGGGGGCTTCAATTCAATTACTTCCATTAAAAAGAGAGAGAGTCCAAGACTAAATACTTTGTTGTTTCATTCCATTATTTTTAAAGAAAAAACCAGAGATTTTAAATTTATGCTACGTACTTATCATATTTTAATGATAAATATAGATTTTGTGTTAGTCACTGTTATTCCTTTTACCTTATTAGTACTAATAATTCGAAATTATAAAATTTTATGAAATTATAAAATCATTAAAATATAAAATATTTAGTGAAGAATTTTTTAATTAAAGTTTTGTTGTGAAATTGTTAATCTCTAATTTCGTCAAAATAAAAAAAAATATATTTAAAACATTTAAAAAGTAGATCGGTAAGAAATTTCTAAAATAAAAGTAAAAATAAAACATTTTGAAAAGGAAAATAAAAAATATTATCAAATTAATTTCCATTTATTTTAGATAATTAATTAAAACGGTTACGTTGAGAAAAGTTGGTTTTTTATGTTTTTTAGATCTACTGTCAAAGGGCAATTATTGGTCCATCACTTGAGCTTCTTCTTACAAGCCCCTATGATTCAATTGATACTTCATTGCTATCACACTTCTTGTCAAAAAAAATCATCATTTGATTTGCTTACTCAAGGTAAGATTTAATTTCATTACAATCTATAAATACATGAACATGAGCTAAGGTCCAATCCTTCTAGTGAACCATGAGTTGTTGTCAATACATAAATTTATCAATAAAAAATATCATAATTGTTTATACAAACATATTCGATATTTAACATTTTATTTTTAAAAATGAAACAAGTAAAAATTACTACTGCAAAAAAGCTTTTAAAGTATGTTATTTTTGACATTCAATGTCTAATTCAGATCCAATGTCTTATTGGGAGACATCAATTTGACGTCGGATCCCTTTTCTCGAACGCCAATTTTGACATCGAGCCCCTCCTAAATCGACGTCCATTTCTTTTAAGAGAAAATATAATTTGTTTTTACAATATTACCACATTGAAATACAGAAACCATTTCGAGCATCAACAAAATTGTATATACTATGAGTTTCAAGTAATGAAGATTGGACACTCAATGTTGCTGTCGAGATTTGTCAACTCGTACCACAAAACTACACCATAAGCCAAAATTAATCGTGTGCAAACGAAATTTAATCGATGCAATGAAATTGAATCAGGTGCAACTAAGTAAATCGGTGAAAAATAAATTAAATAGAAGAAAATCAATCAAACATACCTTGCAGCAGTAATGACGAACGCGAATGAAACGAAAACCCAAATGAAAACGCGAAAGAAAGTGAGGCTCGCGTTTTGAGTTTTTGGGGTTTAAAAGAGAATTTGACTCGGCCCCCCTCCACCACCAACGTCTAATTGCTAAAAAAATCCATTTTTGTGCTACTTTTGGGGTATTTTCGCATCTTATTGATGTTAAGGAAGGGGATCTAATGTCCAATATCTGAAAAAGTGACATTTCCAATTCTTATTTGCAGCTTCTAGCAGAGGATTTGACGTCTAGTTTGGGGGGCGCAGCGTTCAGTTGTCATTAAAAAAATTAATATTGTCCACTTAAAATGAGGTATTTTCAGACCCTTTT
>NW_025905292.1:0-11981 GCF_018835915.1 Vigna umbellata
TTCCCCGCCAGCTCCACCGTCACGCCGCGGTCATGGCAGCTGGCAACCGCCGCACTGAGACACGGCGAGGAGTCTTCCCACCTAACGTCACCAAGGGGTTACGGTACTCCTCCACCATGCGCTTCACCTCGTCAAGGTGGCTACCTTTCAGAGCTTCTGCAGCCATGCCCCAGTTGAGTGGGTCGCTGGCTCCATTGCAGAGGTTGAATGAAGCATTGCCATTGGTGTGGTTTCCATTGGAATATTCCATCCTGAAAGATAGGAGATATATACGTGGAAAAGAATCAAATTAAGGTGTTGTTTTTGTGAAGATCTTGTGTATGAATATTAAAAGGTGGGATGAAGATGTAGGTAGATGGGAAGTTATGGGAAATCGGAAAGGAAGAAAATGCACAAATGTGGAATTGCACGATGATGGTGTAAATGGAAAGTTGTTGTTTTTGGGAATGGGAAAGAAAAGATTGCTGAAGAAAGTGAGGAAAAAGGGTTGTATATATAGATGGGTTGGTGACATTGAGTGTGGGTGGGTAAGCCGATGGGTTAGTTGAGAAAGGGGAGTGGCCGTTGGATGAGGGAGACGAATGGAGGGTTGGGATGGTGGCACGTGGAAGGCTGAGGTGAGTGAGAGTACTTTGGTAATATAGCTGTTGGAATGGTGGGTCCGATCCAAGTTATTTTTGGTGGTGATTTTGGTAATGTTGAGGAAATGGAGAGGTAAGTGAGATTAAGAGGAAAAAGAGAACCAGAGGTTTATGGATAAATCATTCATTAAACTATTTATTAATAGTTAAGATAATATATGGATTTATTTTATGGTAGCCACTCAATCAAATTAATATGAATTTACAAATTATAAATTCAATTTGCAAATGGTTTCAAAAGAGATAAATTATGTTATCGGATTGTACGAAGTCGAATATTTACTTGTAGTTTCTTTCACTTTTTAGTTTTTCGAATACTTTAACTGAGTGGGTCATCGACTAAAACTATTTTAATATTTAAGTTAATTTAATATTTAATTGGTTTAATAATTAATATTATAATAAATAAATTTAATAAAAATTTCAATATTTATATTTTTGATTTGTATTTAAATATTTTTTTTATTAGAATCGTCTTAATCACAACTCAATTTTATTAAACCTCATTGACATTAATCAATCTACTTTGATTATCAATTTAAAAGAATTCGATATACCAACGAATATATGTATATTACAAATGATTGTGTATAACACTTACAATAAAAGAAAATACAAACACTGAATGTTTTGATTTAAATTCTTCATATTTATTGAAATGAATAATTACATTATTAATATTAGATGTCAAGCAAAAGGATTAGTTATAATTATATAATTAAAAAACTGTGAATAATGAAATTGGTGAAAAGAAAAAAAAAAATGTAATTATGTGAGAAAATAAAGAGTAAAAGTAATTAAGTGAAACTTAGTAAAATAAATTGGAATGCGAAAACCATGCATGTGGTGTAGCATGAAAATAGATGTGCCAACTTTATGCGGAAAAATAGGTGCACGAATTAATGGTTCGCCTCGGATAATTTTTTCACCTCCCAGGGGGGAAAATAGGATGTGGCTTTCCTCTTTGTAGAGAAAAAGTTATGTTAACAAATTCATAATTTGCTAAATTTTACAATAATAAAAGAAAGAATCAATTAATAAAATCGAAGTCGGTGAAGTATTGAATATATATATATTGTTAAAAAAGTTAAATTAAGATTGTTGTGGTGGTAAATCCTATTGTTTGACAAGCAGAGGGATATTAATGAGATGGTTGTTTCAACTATTCCTTTTCCCCAAATTCGGCCTTCATTATTTTCTCTCTAACTTTAACCAATCAACTGCGTTCACTTTTTCTTTATGTTTATGGGACAGGAAAAACTTTTTCCAATTCCCAAAGTACAACAGACATTTTGGATCCATAAACTTTGTGTTGTACCATGCAACCAAAGAGATAACATTTTCAATCTTAAATAATATAATGCAAACGAATCATATTTCAGTACATAGAAGGATCATAAAAATTAGGTTTCATTATTACTTTCTTTTACACATTATATTGGCTTCTTTGCCTAAAATAACGAATTAGCAAAAAGTTCTAAAAGTCTTAAATAAAGTTGCAAAGGTTGATGATTTTAATGTTTACTAGAAATGAGTAAAATGTCTATCACATTATTTATTTTTCCTTTATGTACTATTTTATTGGCTATATTTCTCTATAAACCAAATCAAAAATAAAATAAAATTCAGATTAGACCAAATCTTTTACTAGGACTTTGAAAAACGTTAGAAAGTGTAGGTAGGTTAATTAGAATCAAACTTTTATAATAGAAATTATTTTAAAGTGCACCAAATAGACTTTAAACCACTACATAACGTATATAATGCAAATGCCACCTAACCCTTGATCCTTTTCTTTGAGCCTCTGTATTCAAAACAATTCTAGTTGCTTATTATCTGAAAACAAAGCTATAAATTTTATCATTACAATTGGTTATAGTGAAATATTTGTTAGAGTAATTGATCTAAGATCTTATGTTTTGAATTTTGTTGTTGTTAGTGTTAACAAAGAAATAGAATTAGAAGTAAGAAGTTTACAATTATCTTCTCTTGTGTCATACTAAAAATACATAAAAGCAAACAATTAACATTGTTTTTTCAAATATTTATGTATTGGTTTCTTTATCTATTATTTTTTACTGCCTAATATTCGACACTTTTCAACAAATTATATCAGTAAAAAAACTATAATTTTTCAGAAAAAAAATCTGTCAAAAACATTGTATGACCAATTATTTTTCTTTTTCATTAAAATTAAAAAAAAACATGACATGATAATTATTTTTTGTATTATCCAATTATTTATTAGGCTTAAGTGGTGTAAATTAGCATTAATAATGTTGTTGTAAATTAAGTTCGATCGACAAGTTTAAATTTATTAACGATAGATAATTAATCGATTTAGTCTCCGGTGATTGATTTATTAAACCACAAAAACAAGGAAGTTATTCTTTATTAGTTGTTTTATTTTAAACTTTTGTTGGATATTTGTTTAAAAAAAAACTGTTTGTATTATTTCTATTTTTAATTTTATGATCCGAATTTTGGTCTAAATGACATGCATAAGGATCTTATTAAAACAGGCATGATCAATGGTTAATTTGGTGGTATCCAAAGTAATTTGATTGACAAAAATAAACACCAAAAAACACTCTTAAATTACACGAGAAAAAAAAGTCTCCCACAAACAAACCAAGTACATCACAAACTTACAATGCAAACTCACAATACACCACCTTTATCTCAGTTCTCTTTTACGGTGCAGTAGAGAAGAAAAACAAGTAAGAGAGTGTGTGGAAGAAAAACAAAGAAAGAGAGTGACAATGCAACAAATACCTTGGTAACACCATTTTATCATATTGGTAAAGGTGTTCCATTCCACTCTTTTAGACAATTCAACATAGGATCAATAAATTTTCCTTCACACAATGCAATAAATACCTTATCGCATTCTTCACCAGGTGATGTCACTTTTTCGCCTGTTAGTAAAGTTGTGCCCAAAGTGTCTCTCACAAACTTATACATTGAGTAAGATCTACATTTCCTAATTCGATTAGGAATAACTGGATTTCCATTCTCAATTTCAATCCTAGTACTTTCCACCTCCTTTGGCAAAAGTACTTTGAGTTCTTCCTCAAAAGCACTTATCTTTTGAAAGATTGAAGATCTTGAACTTGTCACTTTGTCACCATTTTGTAATGCATGATCAATTAGGACTAACCTCAACTTTTGCATCAGAGGATGTGTTGTCCTACAAGGATCATCAATATAAGCAAACACATGCTCACCATCAACAATTTTAAGCAAGTCCTCATGATTAATGTCAATTTTGAGAACTTTTTTTGCCACTTCACTCACAATATTCTTCACAGTGTTCTTCAAGTTTTCCGCTAGATGTCGTAGATCAATTGCTTGACATAATGCAACTAAAAATGTGGAAGCCATGAGCTTTAAGATGTCTAATGCTTCCGCTGTCTTTCTTGCAGAAATTAAGCCTAACGAGTTTACCCCTTGGTTATGTTGCTCCGTACTCTGCACATGAGTTGTGACAGGATTTGCCAGGTATTGAAGTTCTGAACAATAGGATGCCATTGCAATTTCTGATCCTTTGAGGCCATAATCCAAGCTTGGGTTGGGACTAGCAGCTAAACTTGAAGGTAAACCATTATTGTATAAGTCATTCACAAGTTCAGTGAATTGGGCAAACAACAGTTTTCCAATTGTTGCTATGGCCAAACGAGTGTTATCCATTGAAACACCAATTGGGGTACCTTGGAAATTTCCACAATGAAGTGCCTTATTCCTTGAAGCGTCAATCAAGGGGTTATCATTTACAGAGTTTATCTCCCTTTCAATCATCTTTGTTGCATGCCTGATTACTTCAATTTGTGGTCCAAGCCATTGAGGTGATGTTCTGAGAGCATACCTGTCTTGTTTAAGCTTTTGAAGTGGGTCAATTTCATTAAACTTTTGTGCTTCCTTAATAAATGAACTTCCATCCAATATATGCTCCATTATGGCTGCAGCCTCGATTTGGCCAGGGTGGTGCTTCAATTTATGAATTAAGTGATCTGTGAATTCTGGTTTTCCATGCATAACTTCAACAAAAATTGCAACCAAGACTTCTGAGAGGATGACAAGTAAGTTTGCTTCAAAAAGAACTATAGAAGCTAAGCCAGATCCAACTGTGGTTCCATTTACTAATGCTAATCCTTCTTTAGGTTGCAACTCAAAGAAACCACCATCAATTCCTGCTAATTGAAAGGCCTCTCTAGCATTAAGAACTTCTCCATTAGGTCCATTAGACTTGGAGTTTGTCCTACCAATCAAGAGACTAACAACATATGAGAAAGGAATTATATCACCTGATGCAGTGATTGAGCCACGTAGTGGGAGACAGGGAGTTATGTTATGGTTCAAAAACTTGGCTATGGCCTCCATGATTTCAAATCTTATGCCTGAATATCCTTGAAGCAAGGTGTTGATCCTAACCAACATGGATGCTCTTGTAGTTGATTGAGGTAAAGTGTGACAAGATTCCTTATCATTGCCAAAAATTCCAGCATTTAAAAATCTATTGCAAAAAAAATACTTATCAAACACCATCGCCAAATTTATAAAAAAAAAATAACCATCATGATAAGTAATGAATATATATCTAAAAATATGTTGACTATGTTGTATAAACAATTATCAGTGCAAAATTGGTCTTTCACTTCACATAGTTTACATTAGACCAAAAGAAAAATGATGAAAAAAATGAATGGCAACAATTTTGTAAATGAGTACATTAAATTGTTTGAGACTTGATTTAAAACCCAAAATTTATATAGGATTGCGTAAGTCCAATGTAAATATCAAGTTTTATCACAACTTTCTTTTACCTCTTGATTTCAAGGCACAAATTTCTACTTTCTTAACTTTATCAAATTATAGGGTTCATAAGTGTTTTTTAAGGTTGTTTTGCAAATTTGAATTGATTGGTGTATATGTTTTGTTTTGGTGGACATTTTTCTCCAATTATAATTACAATGGGGTTTTCTAGTTTGAATGAATTAGTGAAGTTGGTGATTTATGTATCCATTGTATTATCGAAATTGAAACCATGGTTGTTTTAGAAATATCAATCGTAATAATGCATGAATATCTGAAATGAAATTTTTTATTGGTATAAAAAGAATTTTATTAATCTACTCTCACATATAAAATTAACTCTTGATCCATTTGTGTTTTTGATATTGTGTTTCTAATTTTTGTTGTTATATTCCATTTGTGTTTTTGTTTTTGTGTTTTTAGTTTTTGTTATTATTGTTGTTGTTTTGTTTGATGTTACAAATTTGGTATTTTATTTTTTGTTTTCACTTTCGTATCTTGAACTTGTTTTATTTGTATTTTTACTATTTATTTAATTTTGTCAGAAACATTACAAATAGATAAAAATTAATTTTTTACCCAAGTTTGACAAATATCAAACAATCATAGCTTTTTTTTTACATGACTCGGATTGAGATACAATACGCATGAAAATTGTTCAAGAAAAGGTGAGGAATCTGTTGACCATTTCCGAAAGGACCAAAATTTGTCTATTTAGTATTTTTTTTAACACTTTTAATGCATTTTTCTATATTTTAGACATTTAGTTTACATACCTATACTTAAGAAATTTCTAACTTTTCTTAGATGTTTTCTATCTAGTGATTGATCTTTTGAAAATACTTTGGGTGTTCAAAAATCTTTTAATTAAGTATACAAACTTTTGAATGTATCAAATATAAAATATATATTAAAATTAAAAGAAAATATTTGTATTTACGTATTAAATTATATATTTGTAAAAAATATTAGGGGGCCAAGGCTTCCCCAAAATATAACCAAGCTGTTTATAGAAAATAATGTATTGTCAAACTTTACATCTTGATTATTTCATGTACTTCCATGTTCAAAATTTTGTATTTTATCATTTTTTCCTATGATTGTTTTATTTTATCTTATTTGTGAATAAATATTGAATTTTCTTAAATTTTAATTTTAATTTAAAACCAATTAAATTAAAAAAAAATAAAAAATTGCATTAACCTTACTAAATGAAACATAAATTTACGGTATTTCACTTTTACGTGAAACTTTTAATAGAGATCATTAATCTAAATATCTTACTTTAAACGACCGATTTTGTACTATACCATATATGCAATAAAAAGTTATTTATACTCTGTCATTCGGTTATATAATAATACCTTTAAAAAATGCAAAGCTACCACCTTCACGTGCCATTGATACACAAACATGTTACCGTTTATTTATTTTTTTCTCTTTTTATTTTTCACACATGACTAAGTTTGAAATGAATTATAAAATTTTATACATAAATAAATAAATGATAATAATTACTTTTATCTTCTACTAATTAATAGTTGGCAGAGACCATTTTGTCCTCTCTTTTTTTGCATTTCTTGTATTAAATAATGATAGTCACAGTTAACAAGTATTTTGTATATTTTTTGTCAGGTAAATTTTTACAGAAAGTTTGACTAAAATTAAAGTTACTAGAGATAAAGAAAGAATGACCTGATGAGTTCGTTTTGGAGAGCAAACACCTGGTTGGTCTCCTTGTAAGAGGTTCCACCGAAGCCTTGAGGTGATCCCATACTTATCAACGCCGTTCACCAAACTTTTAGTCACCCATCACGTGCTGTCATTACACCATGCCGGGTTTCCTCCGCCAGCTCCACCCTTACGCCGCCGAATAGCAACCGCGCACTGAGAACGGTGAGGCCCTTCCCACTACCGTCACCACGGGGGTTACGAGTATTCCTCCACCAGCGCTTCACCTCCTCAAGGTGGCTACCCTCTCAAAGCAATCCGCAGCCATGGGCCCAGTTAAGTGGGTCCCTGTGCTGTAACCATTATCCTTGAACATTCCATCTTTCAAAAAACCACTGGTAGGATATACAGAAACTGATGTAAGAAAAACAATGTGGGAATTTCCTGGTGAGTATAGAGAGTAAACAATGGAATGTATATATAGAGACCATGGGAGAGGAACAGTGGGGAGTGCTGTATTTTATAAGTACTCAGAAAATACTTATAAAATACAGCACTCCCACACTTCCATCTCCATGGTCTCTAATATATTTCCCTGCCATTGTACTCTCTATACGCCACTCAGGAAATTCCACATTGTTTCTTACATACAGTTTCTGTATATCCTACCAGTGTTTTTGAAGATGGAATGTTCAAAGGATAATGGTTACAGCAACAGTGACCACTTAAACTGGGGGATGGCTGCGGATGCTTTGAGAGGTAGCCACCTTGAGGAGGGTGAAGGCATGGTGGAGGGAATACCGTAACCCCGTGGTGACGGGAGGTGGTGGGAGGGCCTCCACCGGGTCTCAGGTGGCGGGCGGTTGCTATCTGCGGCGTAAGGTGGAGCTGGCGGAGGAAACCGGCATGGTGTAAAATGACAGCAGTATGGGGACTAAAGTTTGGTGAACGGCGTTGATACGTATGGGATCACCACAGGCTTCGGTGGAACCTCTATACAGGAGAACCAACCAAGGTGTTGCTCTCCAAAACGAACTCATCAGGTCATTCTTTCTTTATCTCTACGTAACTTTATTTTAGTCAAACTTTCTGTACAAATTTAACTGGACAAAAAAATATACAAATTACTTGTTACTGTTGACTATCATTATTAAATACAAGAATGCAAAAAAAGAGAGGACAAAATGGTCTCTGCCAACTATTAATTAGTAGAAGATAAAAGTAATTATTATCATTTATTTATTTATGTATAAAATTTTATAATTCATTTCAAACTTAGTCATGTGTGAAAAATAAAAAGAGAAAAAAATAAATAAACGGTAACATGTTTGTGTATCAATGGCACGTGAAGGTGGTAGCTTTGCATTTTTTAAAGGTATTATTATATAACCGAATACAGAGTATAAATAACTTTTATGTCATATATGGTATAGTACAAAATAGGTCTTTTAAAGTAAGATATTTAGATTAATGATCTCTATTAAAAGTTTCACGTAAAAGTGAAATACCGTAAATTTATGTTTCATTTAGTAAGGTTAATGCAATTTTTTATTTTTTTTTAATTTAATTGGTTTTTAAATTCAAATTAAAATTTAAGGAAATATCAATATTTATTCACAAATTAAATATAATAAAACAATCATAGGAAAAAAATGATAAAATAAAAAATTTTGAACATGGAAGTACATGAAATAATCTAAAGAGGTAAGGGAGTTTGACAAATACATTATTTTCTATAAACAGCTTGGTTATATTTGGGGAAGCCTTGGCCCCCTAATATTTTTTACAAATATATAATTTAATACGTAAATACAAATATTTTCTTTTAATTTTAATATATATTTTATATTTGATACATTCAAAAGTTTAGTATACTTATTAAAAGATTTTGACACCCAAAAGTATTTTCAAAAGATCAATCACTAGATAAGAAAACATCTAAGAAAAGTTAGAAATTTCTTAAGTATAGGTATGTAAACTAAATGTCTAAAATATAGAAAAATGCATTAAAAGTGTTAAAAAAAATACTAAATAGACAAATTTTGGTCCTTTCGGAAATGGTCAACAGATTCCTCACCTTTTCTTGAACAATTTTCATGCGTATTGTATCTCAATCCGAGTCATGTAAAAAAAAAGCTATGATTGTTTGATATTTGTCAAACTTGGGTAAAAAATTAATTTTTATCTATTTGTAATGTTTCTGACAAAATTAAATAAATAGTAAAAATACAAATAAAACAAGTTCAAGATACGGGAAAGTGAAAAAAACAAAAATAAAAATACCCAATTGTACATAAAACAAAAAACAAAACAATAATAACAAAAACTAAAAACAACAAAAACAAAAACACAAATGGAATATAACAACAAAAATTAGAAACACAATATCAAAAACACAAATGGATCAAGAGTTAATTTTATAATGTGAGAGTAGATTAATAAAATTCTTTTTATACCAATAAAAAATTTCATTTCAGATATTCATGCATTATTACGATTGATATTTCTAAAAACAAACCATGGTTTCAATTTCGATAAATACAATGGATACTAAAATCCCCCCCCCCCCCCCCCCCCTCCCCCCCCCCCCCCCCCCCCCCCCCCCCCCCCCCCCCCCCCCCCCCCCCACCAACTTCATAATTCATTCAAACTAGAGAAAAAACCCCTTGTTAATTAGAATTGGAGAAAAATGTCCACCAAAACAAAACATATACACCAATCAATTCAAATTTGCAAAACAACCTTAAAAAACACTTATGAACCCTATATTTTGATAAAGTTAAGAAAGTAGAAATTTGTGCCTTGAAATCAAGAGGTAAAAGAAAGTTGTGATAAAACTTGATATTTACATTGGACTTACGCCAACCTTTATATAAAATTTTGGGTTTTTTAAATCAAAGTCTCCAAACAATTTAATGTACTCATTACAAATTGTTGCCATTCATTTTTTCATACTTTTTCTTTGGTCTAATGTAAACTATGTGAAGTGAAAGGACCAATTTTGCAACTGATAAGGGTTTATAAAAAAATAGTCAACATTATTTTTAGATATAGTATATATTCATACTTATCATGGATGGTTATTTTTTTTTTTTATAAATTTGGCGATGGTGTTTGATAAGTATTTTTTTTGCAATAGATTTTTAAATGCTGGAATTTTTGGCAATGATAAGGAATCTTGTCACACTTTACCTCAATCAACTACAAGAGCATCCATGTTGGTTAGGATCAACACCTTGCTTCAAGGATATTCAGGCATAAGATTTGAAATCATGGAGGCCATAGCCAAGTTTTTGAACCATAACATAACTCCCTGTCTCCCATACGTGGCTCAATCACTGCATCAGGTGATTATAATTCCTTTCTCATATGTTGTTAGTCTCTTGATTGGTAGGGACAAACTCCAAGTCTAATGGACCTAATGGAGAAGTTCTTAATGCTAGAGAGGCCTTTCAATTAGCAGGAATTGATGGTGGTTTCTTTGAGTTGCAACCTAAAGAAGGATTAGCATTAGTAAATGGAACCACAGTTGGATCTGGCTTAGCTTCTATAGTTCTTTTTGAAGCAAACTTACTTGTCATCCTCTCAGAAGTCTTGGTTGCAATTTTTGTTGAAGTTATGCATGGAAAACCAGAATTCACAGATCACTTAATTCATAAATTGAAGCACCACCCTGGCCAAATCGAGGCTGCAGCCATAATGGAGCATATATTGGATGGAAGTTCATTTATTAAGGAAGCACAAAAGTTTAATGAAATTGACCCACTTCAAAAGCTTAAACAAGACAGGTATGCTCTCAGAACATCACCTCAATGGCTTGGACCACAAATTGAAGTAATCAGGCATGCAACAAAGATGATTGAAAGGGAGATAAACTCTGTAAATGATAACCCCTTGATTGACGCTTCAAGGAATAAGGCACTTCATTGTGGAAATTTCCAAGGTACCCCAATTGGTGTTTCAATGGATAACACTCGTTTGGCCATAGCAGCAATTGGAAAACTGTTGTTTTGCCCAATTCACTGAAATTGTGAATGACTATACAATATGGTTTACCTCAAAGTTTAGCTGCTTAGTCCCAACCCAAGCTTGGATTATGGCCTCAAAGGATCAGAAATTGCAATGGCATCCTATTGTTCAGAACTTCAATACCTGGCAAATCCTGTCACAACTCATGTGCAGAGTACGGAGCAACATAACCAAGGGGTAAACTCGTTAGGCTTAATTTCTGCAAGAAAGACAGCGGAAGCATTAGACATCTTAAAGCTCATGGCTTCCACATTTTTAGTGCATTATGTCAGCAATGATCTACGACATCTAGCGGAAAACTTGAAGGAACACTGTTGAAGAATATTGTGAGTGAAGTGGCCAAAAAAGTTCTCACAATTGACATTAATCATGAGGACTTGCTTAAAATTGTTGATGGTGAGCATGTGTTTGCTTATATTGATGATCCTGGTAGGACAACAATCCTCTGATGCAAAAGTTGAGGTTAGTCCTAATTGATCATGCATTACAAAATGGTGACAAAGTTGACAAGTTCAAAGCTCTTCATCTTTCAACAGATAAGTGCTTTTGAGAAGAACTCAACGTACTTTTGCAAAGGAGGGGAAAGTACTAGGATTGAAATTGAGAATGGAAATCCAGTTATTCCTAATCGAATTAGGAAATGTAGATCTTACTCAATGTATAAGTTTGTGAGAGACACTTTGGGCACAACTTTACTAACAGGCGAAAAAGTGACATCACCTGGTGAAGAATGCGATAAGGTATTTATTGCATTGTGTGAAGGAAAATTTATTGATCCTATGTTGAATTGTCTAAAAGAGTGGAATGGAACACCTTTACCAATATGAT
>NW_025905294.1:0-27823 GCF_018835915.1 Vigna umbellata
AAATGGCGTTAAACTGTGAGGACATGTTTATGTCAATGTGCATTGTATGATTAGGTGAAATTTTTATTTAAATTAAAGAATTATGAAATTGAAAATTTGAATTGGTTTATGTTAAAATAATAGATTAAGGATTGAGAAGGGTTAGGGAAGAGTGAATTGAAAAGGGAATTAAGGATTTGGAATTTGAAGACCATTAACCATCGAGCATTCTTCATCCAGTCAGGCCATGGGCCTCGCCGCCGGTCGCGGTCGGAGCTTTGTCGGCGGCAGTCACTCCTCGACTCTTCGTGTTCTTCATCGTCGTGACTGAGTTTATTGTGACTGGGTTTACACTTGTAGTTGGAGGAATAAATGCAGTTTATAGTGAGATTGAGAATAGATTAAAGGATCTTGAGACCTAAAGTCCCTCATTCATAGAATAGATTAAATTTTGGCAGTTCTATAAGCAGACGACACAATCAAGTTCTCACAGTCAAAACCTAAGACCTAAAGTCCCTAATTCATAGAGTAGTGATGACAGTAGTGATGACAGATTTAGTAGACTACCAATGAACAAAGAACTTTAAGTAGCCAGTGGGATGAAGTATCTCTACAATTAGTCGAGGAGTGACTGCCAAAATTGCACCAAAGTTTTGGCCTCGCGAGCGCCACCACGAAACATCTCCATGAAAGCCCACCATCAACGCCACCTTCAATGCGCCACTACCAAACCTGTACTCAGAAAAACTAGAAATAGCAGGAACCCCAAATCAATTTCATCAGTTCGTCTTCTTCGTGCAATACCTCCATGGTCGCTGCAATTCGCAAATCTCTACGAGCCTCCTCCATGGTAATAACAAGAATCCCGAACTTGCAGAGTAGGGGAACCCTTCTGCCATGAGTCTGCCATCACCTAACACACAGACCTGTAGAAAATCAAAACAAGAGAAACTCCCAAGAACCAACCAAATCGCAACGTTCCTTCGCACTTCACCATCATCGCAAGAGACCATCGTGAACAGAGAGCCACCCGACACGAGTTTAGTTTCACTGCCAGCATCCGTGCAAGCAGTGCCATCGCGAGATCGATTCCACCTTAAAATCAATCTCCTTCGTGCCTACACTACGTGTGACGGCACAACCTTTTCCTCCCCTCTGCAGAATGAAAAACCCTGATTTGCCATTTCATAATTCTTTAATTTAAATAAAAATTCCACCTAATCAAACAATACACATCAACATAAACACGTCATCACATTTTAACACCGTCTGTGAGAACTTAACAGACAGAACAAAATTGGCTCAAGTTTTCAAATATTTGGACTCAATTGAGACAGTTGTAAATACGAGGACCTACTTGAGATTCTCATACAAATATGAGGACGATCTAAGGGTTTAAACCTAAAAACTAATATGGATTTCTCAAGACATGTAGATTTATTGTTTTTGAGGATTTATTCGTGATCAATGGCACAAATTTCCAATAGAAACTTTCTAAAAATTTATGAGGATATCAAAACTTTATAAAGAGTAAAATAATAAACCTAGGATGATATAAGAAAGAAAAGAGAGGAGGAAGAAATTAAGAGAAAAAAGGAGAAGAAGTGTTGTGTATTTTGGAGGCGAGCATTAACATTTATTTATAGAGTTTGTGAATCAGCCCCAATGCCCAAAAATTGTGGATGAATCCCACACACACTGTTGGTCAACACGGTTTTAACAAAGAAAAAGAAATGTTGGAGCAAACATGTGCCTTGACTTGCAAAATGCAGNTCAATTTTATCATGTCCGTTAAGTTCTCACAAATGGCGTTAAACTGTGAGGACATGTTTATGTCGATGTGCATTGTATGATTAGGTGAAATTTTTATTTAAATTAAAGAATTATGAAATGGAAAATTTGAATTAGTTTATGTTAAAATAATAGATTAGGGATTGAGAAGGGTTAGGGAAGAGTGAATTGAAAAGGGAATTAAGGATTTGGAATTTGAAGACCATTAACCATCGAGCATTCTTCATCCAGTCAGGCCATGGGCCTCGCCGCCGGTCGCGGTCAGAGCTTTGTCGACGGCAGTCACTCCTCGACTCTTCGTGTTCTTCATCGTCGTGACTGAGTTTATTGTGACTGGGTTTACACTTGTAGTTGGAGGAATAAATGCAGTTTATAGTGAGATTGAGAATAGATTAAAGGATCTTGAGACCTAAAGTCCCTCATTCATAGAATAGATTAAATTTTGGCAGTTCTGTAAGCAGACAACACAATCAAGTTCTAACAGTCAAAACCTAAGACCTAAAGTCCCTAATTCATAGAGTAGTGATGACAGACTCAGTAGACTACCAATGAACAAAGAACTTTAAGTAGCCAGTGGCTGAAGTATCTCTACAATCAGTCGAGCAGTGACTGCCAAAATTGCACCAAATTTTTGGCCTCGCGAGCGCCGCCACGAAACATCTCCATGAAAGCCCACCATCAATGCCACCTTCAACGCGCCAGTACCAAACCTGTACTCAGAAAAACCAGAAATAGCAGGAACCCCAAATCAATTTCATCAATTCGTCTTCTTCGTGCAATACCTCCATGGCCGCTGCGATTCGCAAATCTCTATGAGCCTCCTCCATGGTAATAACAAGAATCCCGAACTTGTAGAGTAGGGGAACCCTTCTGCCATGAGTCTGCCATCACCTAACACACAGACCTGTAGAAAATCAAAAACAGAGAAACTCCCAAGAACCAACCAAATCGCAACGTTCCTTCGCACTTCACCATCATCGCAAGAGACCACCGTGAACAGAGAGCCACCCGACGCGAGTTCAATTTCACTGCCAGCATCCGTACAAGCAGTGCCATCGCGAGATCAATTCCACCTTAAAATCAATCTCCTTCGCGCCTACACTACGTGTGACGGCACAACCTTTTCCTCCCCTCTACAGAATGAAAAACCCTAATTTGCCATGTCATAATTCTTTAATTTAAATAAAAATTCCACCTAATCAAACAATACACATCAACATAAACACGTCATCACAGTTTAACGCGGTCTGTGAGAACTTAACGGACAGGACAAAATTGGCTCAATTTTTCAAATATTTGGACTTAATTGAGATAGTTGTAAATACGAGGACCTACTTGAGATTCCCATACAAATATGAGGACGATCTGAGGGTTTAAACCTAAAAACTAATATGGATTTCTCAAGATATGTAGATTTATTATTTTTGAGGATTTATTTGTGATCAATGGCACAAATTTCCAATAGAAACTTTCTAAAAATTTATGAGGATATCAAAACTTTATAAAGAGTAAAATAATAAACCTAGGATAATATAAGAAAGAAGAGAGAGAAGGAAGAAATTAAGAGAAAAAAGGAGAATGAGAGAAGTGTTGTATATTTTGGAGGTGAGCATTAACATTTATTTATAGAGTTTGTGAATCAGCCCCAATACCCAAATATTGTGGATGAATCCCACACACACTGTTGGTCAACACGGTTTTAACAAAGAAAAAGAAATGTTGGAGCAAACATGTGCCTTGACTTGCAAAATGCAGTTTTAATGAAACTGACACTAACTGAGTCTTGCGATTTTGACCATGTGAAAAAGCAAGGTTCATAAAATAACATCCATCCCTACTTTCTCTAGCATACTTTTGTAATACAAGTTTTTAGGTGTTTATAACAATCTCCCACAGATTACAAAAGTTGGAAAAGAAAGATAAAAAGAAATAAAGAAAAAATTAGCTTAGGTTTCATAAGATGTAATGCATCGAGAGAAAGTATAGCAAGCTATATGAATTAGTCCTAGATCAATAAACTTAAACACAATATAGTTGATATAGCAAGCTATATGAACCAAATACACTTGACGTGTGCTTGAGGTTTATCAATCACAAAAACTGTCACATAGTAATACATTATCAAGTTTTTCTTGCCATTGTTTCAGTATTTGTTTCAACCCAAATAAGCATTTTAAGTATAGAAATCATTGCCAAAGGAAATTTCCTTCCTTTGTCTTTACTTCTTAAATCCTCACAAAAGGCATCACTATTATTATTATCAACAATTTGAGACATCTCACTAACCTTTAAGAAAAACATATGTTCAAAAAACTCAGCATTTTCGTTTTCGCTATAGAATTACTCTCAAGGATATCACTTTTAAGAACCAGAAACTTATAGGCAATATTATGTTCAGCATAGCTTAAGAACATGCAGTCAAAGGTTTTATAGCCTACTTTTCTTTTCTTAGGATCGTGTAACATCACCTTAGTTAGGCACCTACACACTCTTAGATATTTAAGGTTAGGTTGGTAACCTCTCCACAACTCATAAGGAGTTTTACCAGTTTTCTTGTGAGACATTCTATTTTTCAAAAAGCACACAGTAAGGAGGGCTTATCTCCAAAGGCTATCAGGTGCACTAAAACTAATAAGCATGGAATTCATCATTTCCTTAAGAGTTATATTCTTTCTCTCGGTTACTCCATTAGACTCAGGTGAATATGATGGGGTTACTTCATGGATAATACCTTCTCTAACACAAAGTTAATTAAACATATTCACCACCTCTATCTGATCGAATCCTCTTAATTTTCTTTTGTAATTGGTTTTCTACTTCTGCTTTATAGGTTAAGAACACATCGAAGGCTTCATCTTTATGTTTGATTAAGTACACTTTGTTGTATATAGAATAATCATCTATAAAGGTTACAAAATAATTTTTACAACTTCTATATATGGTTTGTTTTAAATTAACCTTAACAATTAAGTTTGACAATCTACGAAATAACATGTTTTTATTGTTATTTTAGATTCTATACATATGTCACATTTACTACTATGTTTATCATGCATAATAATTAATTATAGTCATTGTAATTTCATAACATATGAGGAATTCACATGTCCTAATCTAGCATGACACATGTCATATGAATCAACAATATAAGCAGAAGAACAAGATTCAATAATATTTTCAGAAATATTGAGTACAAAGAGACCTTGATCACAATATCCCTTTTCCACAAAAATATTATTTCTATCATTACAATCTTGTCAGACTCGAATGACACTTTAACACCCACTTTTCTTAATAGTGCTACAGGGATTAAATTAACTCTATTGATGACACGTGTAGCACATCACTCAAGGCCAAAGTCTTTCTAGATGTGAGCTTGAAAAGAACTTTCCCTTTTCTCAGAACAGGAGTTATCCTGGAATCACCGAGGTAAATGTGTTCTTCTTCATTCCCTACACTAGTGTAAGAGATAAAGACACTTCTGTTTACATATATATGTCTGGTAGCACTAGAGTGTACCACCCATTTTCTCACATTGGTCATCAAATTTACTTGTGAAACAACTGCAACAATATTATCATCTCCTTTAGCTATATTTGTCCTATGAAAATTGTCGTTTCTTGCTATGTTTGCACATTGGTGCATGATGACCAGGCTTTCTACACACAAAGCAAATTCCTTTCTTCTTAAAAGTGGGGTTAGATTTGTTGGGACGAGATATTTGAAAATTATATTTCCTATTGTGATCAGGTTTGTGTTCATACCTTTATGGAGCAAGTTTTTCTTCTACCATATTTGTTTTTGTAGACAAAGCTTTGGTCCTTGCAGTAGCACACTCTTTCCTGTTGATATCTTTAATAATTATGTGTGTGATGAGCTCTAAAAGTTACATCTGATTGTGCTTGTGTTTCAGTTCTTGTTTGCAATTAGTCCAGGATGGTGGCAATTTCTCGATCAAAAGTTTTGAAACAAATTCATTTAGTAGAAGAATGTTCTCTACTTTGGTATCTTTGAGCAGTGTGTGGTACTCATTGATTTAAGACTTTATGTCCTTATCTTCAATCATTTCCAAGTGACGGTAATAATGAACCTTTGTTTGACAACATCTTCAGCAATGTATTTGAGAAGCAACAAATCCTAAATGTCTTATGATTTCTTATAGGAACAATACACGTCGAACAAATTATTAGATAGTGCACTAAGTAAAGTATGTCAACATACCTTGTTTGCATAAATCCAATTTTCAACTTGTTTTGAATTTGAAGGGAGACTGGAGTCAGGTTTTGGAGATGAAAGAGCAAAAATGACTTTGTACACGTCTAAAAGGGTAGACGCAAGTTTTTACCAGCGTCGAAAATTCTGACCAGAGAACACCTCGATTTTCGATACATCCGAAAAAAGTTTCGCAAAGACGGTTTGAGTTTTGGACTGTTGATGTCAGCTATAAGTCCTTAAGATTGTTGTAGAAAAGCTGATAAAAGATAATAAAAACCACAAACATATATTTTTCGAGACGTGTTGATCCACTATCTTTAAATACTTATCCACGATATATTGCGCAAACCTCCAAGATACTACATAAACTTCCTAGAAATTTCTAAGGATATCAAAACTACCAAAGAAGTATATAAAGAGTAAAATAATAAACCCAAAATAATATAAGAAAGAAGAGAGAGAAGGAAGAAATTAAGAGAAAAAAAGAAGAATGAAAGAAGTGTTGTGTATTTTGGAGATAAGCACAAGCCTCTGTTTATAGAGTTTCTGAACCAACTCCAAAGCCCAAAAATTGTGGACGAATCCTGCACACACTGTTGGTCAAAACGATTTTAACAAAGAAAAAGGAACCTTAGAGTAAACCTATGCCTTGACTTGTGAAAGAATGTAGTTTTGAATGAAACTGTCACTGATTGAGTCTGCAGTTTTAACTATGTGAAAAAGCAACGTTCATAAAATAACGTTCATCACTACTTTCTCTGGCAGATATTTTTGTAATATAAGATTTTAGGTTTTTATAACAAGTTAGTGTCTCCATATGCCTTGTAAGAATAAGTAGAGATTTACTCGTGTTATTTATCTCGTAGGACAGGAATGTGTATGTAGAAATTGACAGGAGGTTTATTGAAAAGTATTGTAGAAATTCATCTGACCAAATTACTGTGACCGAAGAACATATATAGATTCATATTTTGGAATCCGACAACAAATATAAATATAATGTTGGGAATAAGTTGGTATTGCAAAAGATAAAAAAGTCTCACGTGATTTAGATTACATGTCCTTAAAGAATTAATATAAGACATTCTATACACCTTTACAGTGGATGGCAAAGGAGATGAGTGATGCGCATAATGTTGTGGGTTTCAATTGTTATTTTGGCACAGTTCAGCTCAAATCCCACTAAGTATGAGTTATTTTACTTGGTGTATTTATTTATTTTATTTTTTTCTTCGGTTAATATAAATGTTAAAGTCTTATCCTGAATTTTCTATATTTTGGTCTTGTAACATTTGGAACCTTGGTTCACGGGATTCTTGGACCCCACGTTACACAAACGTTGCTTCCCCTTTCTCCGCAACATTCAACCCTTTATACTGAATTAACTTAAATTACAAACACAACCCTTAGCCAAATGCCCATGCAATTAACAAGATTAATAGACACGAATGCGTACTACTCTACATCAGATTTTATACTGAATAAAACAAATGAGTAAGATGTCAAACGAAATGACTTTCCACTGATCTTTAATTCAACAATTGCGTTGAATTCGTTCTGGGATGAGACGGAAATGAAGTGCTTTAACAGCTTTAAATATTTAAGTGCAAAAACAGAAAACTGATTATGTATTCGCTTTATCTGCCGCCGCGTCAATTTTGTACTCAAGAATGACCTAGCTAGTGTCGAATTATCCACGCTGGATCTTCGCAGTCCAATTCCACATAAAAGTTAACGACGGACATCAAATCTTGTTTTCTGATACAGAACTAAACGTGTTTCTTTTTCTTTACAGCAGAATAATTCATCCTTCCGATACGCTGACTATCTAATATCTAACACTCGTAAGCAAATTCTTCTGGCATGTTGCTAAAAGCCTTCATTGTATTGCTGACCACATCAAGAAGTTGCAAGTATTCATCAGCACCATCAACTAGACACTGCAATTCCATAAGTAACAAGTGAGACGTGAAGCAAAAATAGACAATTGCACTTCACTGAAATTTAAAAGTTCCTAAAAGTTAAAAACACCAAGAAAATGTGGTAAAATCATGTCCAGGAATAGTAAATAGGAAGGGGGTAAGTAGTGTGTGTAATCATGTCATAAGTAACCTTATCAGCTTCACCCAGCTTCTTGGATATTCTTGCTTTCTGTTCATCTGACAGATCATTTTCTTCAACAATGGCTTCAAATAACTGAAAAAATAAAACTCAAATAAGTAACAGTAGAAATCTTAATGAAACTGGCCCAATAAAACAGAAACAAACAAATAAAGACCTGAGTAAGCATTTGAGAAGCTGGATATCCCTCTGCAATGAAATTGTTGACTTCCTTGTTTGCGAAATCAAAATTACCACTTCTGCAAGCTTGAAGAACTGCCTCCACAACTTTTTCTGGAACAACCTGATATATTGATTGAGATTTTAAAAAGTCCAGACAAACAGGAACGGAGATAAAGAGGTGATCTAGTACATAGTTACCAGAAACAATGTCACAACAACAAATTGGATTGAAAACTAGTTAATGATACAAAAGTGTCACACAGCTTGAAGAGAAGACCCCAAATAGGAGGCCACATCAAGGAATATATGCAATGCTGACTTCCAATGCTTCAAAAAATGGCATCTAGATGGCAAATTTTGTGAACTTATATACCAAGACACCACACTATCAGGACAAATTAAAAACCCTTTATCTATATTCTTAAAAAAGGTAGAGGGAAAATCACATGATAAAGTAAATCCAAAACTTTAAGTCAAAATCCTGGTCCTTCAGCCACTAATTATGTCATTTAATCCTCAAGCCCAATGTGAATCATCATACATACAAACAACATACAAAATAATTTTATAAACAACTTTAATCTATTACATAGAAACAGAAAAAGTCGCAGGATGGTGGTGCCACAACCTACCCCAGACACAGAAATCAGATTCTCTGAAGAAATTGAAGATCCAAATAAGCGAGCTGCAGACTGCAATGTTATATACCAAGTTAGCTCAAAAAATGAAAAAGGATACACACAATTCCTCTATGTTCAGTAGGACTGCTAAAACAATTTACATTTCCTGGTGATAGCATTATGTGTATTAAATCATAGCACACAAGATAATTTAATTTTATAGAGTTTATGCTAATAAATTGGTTATGCATTAAGTGAAAAAAAAAATGTATAGAACAGGAAGGAGAGCCCTATAAAAATATTTTTAAAAGGATAGAACAGGTCGAAAATAATACCCAAATCATAACACATCTATGTTCTACCAAGTTTCAACAGAAAGTAACCATAGACCCTCATCTCTTATCAGCCTGGTGTTTGTAGACTCTCCACTGCATCTTTCCATTGAATTTTATTCTTATGCCATTACTAGAAAAGCATGAAGATGAAAGCATACATTCCTACAATCAAACAAATTTTATTCATAATACAGGCTCCCCTCTCATATCAGCAAAAAACTTTTTACATCATCACCGCATCAACTTTCCATTGATGTTAATAGTTGATTCAGCACCAAATATAAATAAAAAAAATTAAAGCATGTCCTAAAAATCAGGCAACATGCAATAGCAAAACAATCGTTTTAAGAAAAATAACCATAAATAAAAGTTTTTTATGTAACAATTATTTCCTAAGAAACAGAACGCAATTAACACATGTGCGATTTTATTCATTATTCTTGTGGAGTCAATCAGAGTATGTTTGAAGCATCGCATTCATAGATTACACACAAATTATTTAATGTAAAGAGGTTCAGTTAAATTACCTATGAAAACTATAAGAAATTAGAAATCATAACTTAAATGTTCGAAAATTGAGTGTGTTGATCAGGAAATGCCACTCACCTGCAAGTATGTGATTGCCCGGCGAAGATCTCCATGAGAAATAGAACTAAGGGTTGAAAGAGCCTGTGGAAGCAATGGTATGTAAAATAATCCATTATGATGTAACAAAACCTTTATAGATAAAGGACTGAAAACTTTAGGAATAACAATACATTGTGTGAGCGCTGACAAGGCATTTGGTTGGAGAGAAATGGAAAGGGGAGTTGAAGGGGTCGATTTAAATAAAATTTCTTGTTTGATTCAATTTCTAAGAGGGGATGGATTGAGAATGGAGGGGAGCAAAATCCCTCGTTCAATTTTTGCTCCCCTTCAATTTCTAAGAGCCATTTAAAACACTTCAAATGTATTGACAAAAATAATCATATTTACACGCTGGAACCCAAAATAACAAGGAAATGAAAGTAAATTAATTTTAAAAATCTGTCCCCTCCCCTTATGAGCCAAAAAAAGAGTTGCTTATCCTCTCCATTGATATCCCTCCCCTCCCTTACTCTTAATCAAACGGGATATCTAATCAAAAACCCCTCCTCTTCCTTCCCTTCCCATCCATTGAACTAAATAGTCCATAAGGTTCTCACCTTAGCATCAAGACAGAGGCCCTCTTCTTTGCATATGTACAATATCCGGCTGCTCATGATTTCTTCTGACAATGGCTTGAACCTGAATTTTGCACACCGTGAAGCAAGTGGTTCTATAATCCTACGAAAAAAATGACAGCCATATATGAGGTTATGTGTTCTATCCTTGGAAAGTACAAGAATAACAAAAGGAAAAGGCCTATCAATATATCACACAAACATGGCATTTGGTACCAAAGAAAATTTTCATACACAGGAACCATGATTCCTGAGAAATATGGACCCTGAGAATTATTATTCACATGAATGATGAGTTTCACTTGATTGGTCAAATATAACACCAGGAATATTTATACAAGTTTCCTATAATTCAAAGAGTAATGTCACTTTTACTAAAATGATTTAATAACAATAACATAAATTAAAAACTTTCCATTTAACTAAAGAAAGTTAGATTTTCTTCTCCCTATAAGAATGTTTGTGGAAAACATGGTAAATATCTATTCCAAGAAAACAGTGTTGCCCAAAAAATTATTTTTTAAAATGTAACCAAATATAGAAAACATACTTTCTCATTGAAAAGGTAACCAGAAAACTATATTTTAAAAAGTAACCAAATATAGAAAACATTATTTTTTTAAAAGCCATACCGTTTTTGAAGCAAGCCATTCCATGGATTATATGGATTAATTACTATTATCAAGGTAACTATAATACTCATTAGCTCCTAAAAGATATTAGAAAAACAAAATAAACAGTACATATTAGCATGGAAGAAAGATACCTGCTCACATAGTTGCATATAAAAAAGAACCTTGTAACTTTAGAGTACGTTTCCATTGTACGCCTCAGGGCATTCTGTACAGCAATTGAAGGTGGTGTGAAACCAAAACACTTTGAGACAAGCAACTTTAGAAATGAAAAACATAGAAAACATGCCTGAGCATCTTCTGTCATTGAATCAGCCTCATCTAGAACAATAATCTTGAATGGTGGACAAAGATAACCACTGAAATATAAAAACACCATAACAAAGTGGAAATCATACAGAACTTACACGCGGAGAAAGGAGGAGGAAAGAATCTTAAGAGAATTAGATTTCACATACTTCTTACGCTTAACAGTACCAACAGCCACAGCAGCAAAATCTTTTATCTTTGTACGAACAACATTAATCCCTCTATCATCACTTGCATTCAGCTCCAGCACCCTAGACTTATAGAGCTCAGGCCTGCAATATATAGTTGTTACAAATTACATTACACGTGCCATTGTACCCATTAGCACAACAGGTTAGCTTAAGGAAGAAAATGGCATCATTTTTTACTGCCTATGAATCCCAACTCATAAAACAAACAAAATTGACATTTTGATAAATTCAATCTTCAAAAATGGTCCTCTATAGCATTACAGTACTCTTTCATTTCTAATAGTTGATAAAAAAATATTCCTGGTAAATTTATTACCATAAGTTGCTACTAAAGTGATGCACAATTTGCATAGTCTGTGGATCTCCATGACTCAACATGTCAAGAATTCAAAAGTAGTGTACACAACATATAACATTCAGAAACTGGGTCATATAACTTTTGTGAAAATATTTGAACTTAAGGTATTCCTTAAATCATATTTCATTTCCTTTTTTTCTCAGTCAATGATTTCATGGTGTAACTGAACAAGCAAAGGTTTATAGAAATATTTTTAAGAGTGACAAAGCATATATTAAGAGAAAGTTTTAACAGAGAGTTCGTATCACCTTGGTTTCTACTATGTAAGTAGTCAATCTTGGATTCTTGATTAGTTATTATTTAGTAGATCTGTTTACTTTTATTTACAGAGAAAAAGTGACATGACAGAATTAAGGTCTCACAAGTCACACAACAGAATTAAGAAATTGACATGACAGCTAGAAATAAGTAAGCTCTCTTATAATTGTGAAAATAAAACCAAAGAGGGATACCCGAAAAGCTGACGGGCAATTGCAAGGGCAGTAGTTGTTTTTCCAGTGCCGGGAGGACCATAGAAGAGCATGTGGGGGCACTGCAATACATTATTGACTTGATTCAGTGAGGAAGAAGAGGAGGACATAAGGGAGAAGTAGGCGTTCAGAAAGGGTAATTACACATCCAGTTTCAAGTGTATTTGTTAGAACTCGAACAACTTCCTCTTGGTAGGCAACATCTTTCACTTGCCTTGGTCGGCTGGGTTACAGCATGCAAAATTAGATTTCTACAGAATAAGATATAGAAATAATTGAAAGAAAATTTATATTACTATTTCTCGACCCATTGCTGAGAGCTCTGCATGATTGGCACTGTCTATTTTCAGGCACTATTAAAAAGAAAAAATAAAAGTTTAGAAACAGCAAATATCAAGGCAATAACATATCAAGACAGTATCATATCAGACTATAAATAATACAAAATAACAATATAAATGGCTACTAGGAGGTTGCATATCACAATATAGGAAAATGAGGTGTTTTAATGCCAGATTCATAACAGTTACTATCTTCATCTGGTGCATAAGAACTTAAAACCAGGCCCAGTTGTGAAAACCTGCTGCTAAGCCTTCCAATAGGAAACTTAAGTTGTTTTGTAACAAAAATGGAAGCAATAGAATATGGATACATAAGATAGTGCATAATCGAATTTGTGACTTCTATTGCTTCTTAAAATATCTTACAAAATTTAGAGTGTATCTGATGAACTAAGAGGGCAATCATACATGCAGCAAGTACAAACAGATAGAGTCTGAAGTTTAAACTATTTAAAGAAAAATATGGCGCAAAGGGCAGTATGAAAGATGGACTGGAGAAAAATAGCCACAACAAAGTTTCATGACCTTGCATTGTACATCCTGAAATACATGTCCAAACAAACAAACATATCTTGGAACATAGCAACAGTACAGAAAAATATCACCGACAGTGACCACCTCACACCAACCACAAACGAAAACGATGGGGTCAAATAACAAAAAGGAGGACCCCTGATTCAAGTAGTCTTGCGACAGAACAAATAAAATTGCAGTCAACCCAGGGAAACAAAACAAATTACTCCATAACATTTCAGATTGAAAACAATCCCAGCACAAAACACCAGTAACTAAATGTTGTGCTATTTATTAAGCCGACATTCGTGTTTTGTTTTCCCTATAGGCTTGTAGCTAGCTAACTTCAACTCGAATTCCATACCGGTGAGAGCAAACTTACTAATTAGCATAAATGTACCATGTACTAACAAATATACGAACAATATGCAACTATGTAACCTTTCAAAAGGCAAACATTAACATGTTTCAAACAAAATCATTACTTAGAGTCTTCTCGTAAATTCTGGGTACTACTAAACATGTACGGAACATTTGTTTCCAATTCTGTACGTGCCAATGCACCAAACAATTACGAAGGCAAGCACTGAGACAATGAATGAAAAGCAAAAAAATAAACACTGATAATAACATTCGAATAGGAAGATTATAAGAATGAGAGAATGAGAATGATAAAATACCAGATTATATGACTAAAATAGAACACTTCAGGGAACGACGAGAACGGCCGAGCGAGCACGCAAAGAGTCAAAAGGAACGAAAAAAATATATCAATCGCGAGTCGGAGATGGAAGGGTGAAATAAATTGGGAATTGGGATCGTAAATAGAGGAAGAGGGTTTAGGGGGTGAGGGTTTTCTGTTCTTATTTTGAAATTAGGGTCCCAATTATTTGGCTAAGGAGTGAACATGTTGCGAGAGTACTTTTCCCGCGGGAAAATATCATCTAATTTTACTAAAATGCCATTGCGTAGAAAACAAAAAAAAAATACATTTTTAAAATATAAATTAATAAGTTTTATTTTATTTTAGTTCTTAAATTTCAAAATAAATTATGTTTGAAATTTTGAAATTTTTTAAAATATGTTTAAATTTCTTGATTCAAAAAATATAGTGTTTGAGTCCATTGGATTAGATTTGAGACCAGTATCAAAATAAATTATTTTATAAATGATTATAAATTAAAATCATATCTTTTATATTAGAATAATTAAAATATTTATTTAAAATACAAAAACTAAAATCACATTTATATTAAATTTTAGGAACCAAATATAATTAAGTGAGTCCATCATGGCATCGCATGGTATTTTAGAAAATGTGCGTGCTTTGAAGTTGTAACTTGGTAATTTAGTGCCTTGTAATTCTATGATTATAGGTTTTGATGTTATTTGCTAATTTTTTATTNAAATAAACAGTACATATTAGCATGGGAGACAGATACCTGCTCACATAGTTGCATATAAAAAAGAACCTTGTAACTTTAGAGTACGTTTCCATTGTACGCCTCAGGGCATTCTGTACAGCAATTGAAGGTGGTGTGAAACCAAAACACTTTGAGACAGCAACTTTAGAAATGAAAAACAATAGAAAACATGCCTGAGCATCTTCTGTCATTGATCAGCCTCATCTAGAACAATAATCTTAAATGGTGGACAAAGATAACCACTGAAATATAAAAACACCATAACAAAGAGGAAATCATACAGAACTTACACGCGGAGAAAGGAGGAGGAAAGAATCTTAAGAGAATTAGATTTCACATACTTCTTACGCTTAACAGTACCAACAGCCACAGCAGCAAAATCTTTTATCTTTGTACGAACAACATTAATCCCTCTATCATCACTTGCATTCAGCTCCAGCACCCTAGACTTATAGAGCTCAGGCCTGCAATATATAGTTGTTACAAATTACATTACACGTGCCATTGTACCCATTAGCACAACAGGTTAGCTTAAGGAAGAAAATGGCATCATTTTTTACTGCCTATGAATCCCAACTCATAAAACAAACAAAATTGACATTTTGATAAATTCAATCTTCAAAAATGGTCCTCTATAGCATTACAGTACTCTTTCATTTCTAATAGTTGATAAAAAATATTCCTGGTAAATTTATTACCATAAGTGCTATTAAAGTGATTGCACAATTTGCATAGTGTAAGAGCCTCGAAATTTAAACCGTAAGCCATCTGTCTTAATCATAATCATGCACATCACTCATTTTGCTCAGAACCATTAAAACCCACTATACACTACATGCATGAGCGCGCACTTGTCACAAAAGAGTTTCTGAAGTCAGAAGTGGGGGTGCAGGTTGTCGGCCAAGGAGACGCTCGTCCGTTTGGACGTGTTTAAAACAAATATGATTTTTCTGAAAAACCTCCCACTCTCCTGCACGCACCCTTCTTCTTCCTCAGAATCAGACTTTTCATTTTTCTCCACCTTCTCTCTAAAAACTCTCCATCTTCTCTCTACGTATTCACCACCTCTTCTCCGATCAAATTTTCAGAACCGTAGGAACATTTCCCTAGACGTGAGCAGTCATTTTGGACTGAACAGATTTAGAATCTGGCTGGTTAAGTCTCATCGTCTCTGACCGTTCGTCCATTAGGGATCATGCGAAACCCAAGTTCTGGTTGCATGCATGGGTTATATGTCTGAGTTGTCTGATTTGTGGTGTTTAGATTAATGGAGTTATTAAGTGATCCGAGAAAGACGCTGTAAGCGGACGAACCAAACCCTTGCATTAGGACGTTTCACTCACTGATCCGGTAAGGGAAGCTAGTATATTTAATTTATACTTGTATGTCGTATGCAAGCATGATCTGAACTGTAATGTATGAGATGTATGCTGGTTGAGTATGCATGAACGAACGTTGTTGTATGAATGAAGATAATATTGGTTGGTTGAAAATTATGTTTATGGTTGATACGTATGAATATGAGATGATTTATTCCTTTGAAGTATAATGATTAATGTGAATCATATAAAGTTTGGAAATTGATATTGATATGAAGTATAAAGTATGAATTGATACGGTGAAAATTGATAATTGAACTAGATGAAAATTGTAAATATGAAATTTTTTTTTACTATGATAAAATACGTTCGTCATCGTACGGTCTTATACCGTTCGGTTTCTAATCATTGCTTAAAAAGGAATTCTTTCATTTGGAAAGAGTTCTGATCGAGAACGAGCGTCCCGTGAAATACTACGTTGAGCGTTCGGCTCAGGCTAGTGGTAACCTTATAATTTAAATTAAGTTATAATGTACTATTCCTTATACTTACAAATTTAGGTACGCTCGGCCTTACACTGAGCTTCGTCCTCTTTTAATACTCGGTCTTATACCAAGCGTTCGTCCTAATTATTATCGGTCTTATAACTAGCGTTCGTCCTAAGAAGTGTTCGGTCTTATACGAACGCTCGTCCTTACCTTTGATTTCTAAAGGGGCGTAAATGCGTCCGTCCAAAATATTAGTAATGTATATTATCGCGTTCGGTCATTGACTGCAGGCGATCCCTTTAAAAAATTGTTCTCAGTATAATTAATTATTTGTCTTGTTGTATCTTTATTCAATTTGGATTCGGCCTAGAGTCTTTGAACCTAAATTATTTGAACATTGATTTTATATCTCTAAGAGTCTGTTCATTCAACTGATTCGGGTAGCAGTGACGTTCGTATATAAGTATGTGTCAACTTAATTTCTGTTTGCAGCGAGTCTTATAATCTAGCCTTTAGCGTTCGTCTTCGTTCTTCAGAAGTACGTAACGTTCGTTATTTTATACTTTTAAAACTGAAGTTAAAGATGATGAAAATTATAAGATGTTGACTGTGAACACTATATTGAATGATTATACGATTATGGAATTTGAACGAGCGTTTCCAGGGAGGAACGACTCTTATATATATTGAAATTAAATGTTGGTAAAGTATGACTGTGGATAAGTTAGACTTGTTGTCCATCCTGATGTTCGGATAGATATCATCCTCATGTAGGAGGGAGTATTTCATGTGTGGGAACGGCAGGAGGTCCTTAGTCCCTAAGTTAACATGGGCGACTAAGAACGGACTACTCGAGTGGCACTCTGTGGAGTGTATCCCAGTTACTACACACTCGGGGCAAGGACGCTTGTAACTACACAGATTCATACAGTCGGACGGTCAGTCTAGTATTATAATATAGATTTTGGATGATGTTATATGTTAAATTATGTGCTTGTGTGGATTGAAATGTTTATTGTACATGTTGATGTATAAATTAAATTACATAAGCTTACCCTTTCGTTTTCCTTGTGTTGTCTGTTGTCTCTGTACGTTCGTCCTGTCATTGCAATGATCATCCGGGTGGATGTGAGCAGATGGAGGTCCGTCACTTGAAGAAATGCTGGAAGAAGAAAATTTGGAAGACGCTAATCTTGTTGAAGTAGAAGTTAAAGCCGAGCCTTAGAGCGCTCGTTAGGTTTTCTATTTGCTAGTTGTTTGGTCTTTATTATGAACGTTCGGTTAAGTTTTGTAAAACCGTTCGTCCTTAAACTTTTCGCTACGGCCGTGTTTGTAATTTAACTCTGTACTTACGCCGTTCAGCTTTGGAAATTTAATTATAAGTTTAAGACTGCATTGTTTACTATTAAATGTAATTAATTCTAAATTATAGTTATTACTGTATTTTGGGATGTTACACCATAGTCTGTGATTCTCCATGACTCACATGTCAAGATTCAAAAGTAGTGTACACAACATATAACATTCAGAAACTGGGTCATATAACTTTTGTGAAAATATTTGAACTTAGGTATTCCTTAAATCATATTTCATTTCCTTTTTTCTCAGTCAATGATTTCATGGTGTAACTGAACGAAGCAAAGGTTTATAGAAATATTTTTAAGAGTGACAAAAGCATATATTAAGAGAAAGTTTAACAGAGAGTTCGTATCACCTTGGTTTCTACTATGTAAGTAGTCAATCTTGGATTCTTGATTAGTTATTATTTAGTAGATCTGTTTACTTTTATTTACAGAGAAAAAGTGACATGACAGAATTAAGGTCTCACAAGTCACACAACAGAATTAAGAAATTGACATGACAGCTAGAAATAAGTAAGCTCTCTTATAATTGTGAAAATAAAACCAAAGAGGGATACCCGAAAAGCTGACGGGCAATTGCAAGGGCAGTAGTTGTTTTTCCAGTGCCGGGAGGACCATAGAAGAGCATGTGGGGGCACTGCAATACATTATTGACTTGATTCAGTGAGGAAGAAGAGGAGGACATAAGGGAGAAGTAGGCGTTCAGAAAGGGTACTTACACATCCAGTTTCAAGTGTATTTGTTAGAACTCGAACAACTTCCTCTTGGTAGGCAACATCTTTCACTTGCCTTGGTCGGCTGGGTTACAGCATGCAAAATTAGATTTCTACAGAATAAGATATAGAAATAATTGAAAGAAAATTTATATTACTATTTCTCGACCCATTGCTGAGAGCTCTGCATGATTGGCACTGTCTATTTTCAGGCACTATTAAAAAGAAAAAATAAAAGTTTAGAAACAGCAAATATCAAGGCAATAACATATCAAGACAGTATCATATCAGACTATAAATAATACAAAATAACAATATAAATGGCTACTAGGAGGTTGCATATCACAATATAGGAAAATGAGGTGTTTTAATGCCAGATTCATAACAGTTACTATCTTCATCTGGTGCATAAGAACTTAAAACCAGGCCCAGTTGTGAAAACCTGCCGCAAGCCTTCCAATAGGAAACTTAAGTTGTTTTAACAAATGAGGAGCAATAGAATATGGATACATAAGATAGTGCATAATCGAATTTGTGACTTCTATTGCTTCTTAAAATACTTACAAAATTTAGAGTGTATCTGATGAACTAAGAGGGCAATCATACACGCAGCAAGTACAAACAGATAGAGTCTGAGTTTAAACTATTTAAAGAAAAACATGGCGCAAAGGGCAGTATGAAAGATGGACTGGAGAAAAATAGCCACAACAAAGTTTCATGACCTTGCATTGTACATCCTGAAATACATGTCCAAACAAACAAACATATCTTGGAACATAGCAACAGTACAGAAAAATATCACCGACAGTGACCACCTCACACCAACCACAAACGAAAACGATGGGGTCAAATAACAAAAAGGAGGACCCCTGATTCAAGTAGTCTTGCGACAGAACAAATAAAATTGCAGTCAACCCAGGGAAACAAAACAAATTACTCCATAACATTTCAGATTGAAAACAATCCCAGCACAAAACACCAGTAACTAAATGTTGTGCTATTTATTAAGCCGACATTCGTGTTTTGTTTTCCCTTTGGGCTTGTAGCTAGCTAACTTCAACTCGAATTCCATACCGGTGAGAGCAAACTTACTAATTAGCATAAATGTACCATGTACTAACAAATATACGAACAATATGCAACTATGTAACCTTTCAAAAGGCAAACATTAACATGTTTCAAACAAAATCATTACTTAGAGTCTTCTCGTAAATTCTGGGTACTACTAAACATGTACGGAACATTTGTTTCCAATTCTGTACGTGCCAATGCACCAAACAATTACGAAGGCAAGCACTGAGACAATGAATGAAAAGCAAAAAAATAAACACTGATAATAACATTCGAATAGGAAGATTATAAGAATGAGAGAATGAGAATGATAAAATACCAGATTATATGACTAAAATAGAACACTTCAGGGAAGACGAGAACGGCCGAGCGAGCACGCAAAGAGTCAAAAGGAACGAAAAAAATATAATCAATCGCGAGTCGGAGATGGAAGGGTGAAATAAATTGGGAATTGGGATCGTAAATAGAGGAAGAGGGTTTAGGGGGTGAGGGTTTTCTGTTCTTATTTTGAAATTAGGGTCCCAATTATTTGGCTAAGGAGTGAACATGTTGCGAAGTACTTTTCCCGCGGGAAAATTTCATCTAATTTTACTAAAATGCCATTGCGTAGAAAACAAAAAAAAAATACATTTTTAAAATATAAATTAATAAGTTTTATTTTATTTTTAGTTCTTAAATTTCAAAATAAATTATGTTTGAAATTTTGAAATTTTTTAAAATATGTTTAAATTTCTTGATTCAAAAAATATAGTGTTTGAGTCCATTGGATTAGATTTGAGACCAGTATCAAAATAAATTATTTTATAAATGATTATAAATTAAAATCATATCTTTTATATTAGAATAATTAAAATATTTATTTAAAATACAAAAACTAAAATCACATTTATATTAAATTTTAGGAAACCAAATATAATTAAGTGAGTCCATCATGGCATCGCATGGTATTTTAGAAAATGTGCGTGCTTTGAAGTTGTAACTTGGTAATTTAGTGCCTTGTAATTCTATGATTATAGGTTTTGATGTATTTGCTAATTTTTTATTGGTTTAATGTCTCAAAAGTTCCTTTATTTTTTGGCGTTTCAATTGATCTTTATTTTTGTTAATTTGATGCAAATAAATCTTTCCGTCAATTTCATCAAACGGCGTTAATGATGTGTGACGTGGCCTTACAGTGTCAATACTGTCCTCAGGCACTCCACATTCATTAACGCCGTTTGATAAATGACGGAAGGATTTATTTGTATCAAATTAAAAAAATAAGGACCCAATTGAGACGCCAAAATAAGGGACCTATTTCAAATTCTGAAGAAAATAGGACTATGGACATTAAACCTTTTTATTTTATTATGAATTATTTTTTTTTTCTTATCTTTTTGTTTTTTTTTTCTTGCATGTTTGATGTTGGATGTGTGATGGACTTCGTATGTTGTTAACTTTTCCTTTCTTAAAAAAAATCCACTCAAACCCAGAATTATTGCACTTCATGAATTTGAACTTAAATGGTTTTTATTCAACCAATTAGTTTTGTATTTTATAATTATATAAGACTAAATTTCTTAAATTCCCTCGTAACTATTTTATAATATTATATAAGACTAAATTTCTTCAATCCACAACTTAATAAGTATAATTACTCAAAACCAAATACCTATAACAAATTATTAAAATATGTAAACAAAATTAATAATAATAAAATAAGTCGAGAGTATAACTTTTCTCCACTTGTCCTATTAAGATTGATGATTAAACAATAAAAAAATAAGATATCAATAATTATATAAAGAAAATAGAATTTTATTTTATTTATAAATCTCATCGATTCAAAATACTCATCTACTAAACTATTGTAAAGTGTGATTAGATTAAAAAAATAAAAAATTAATGGGGAATTTAATGAAAATAAAGAGAAAGAATGATTGATGAGGAAA
The DNA here is from genome assembly GCF_018835915.1 of Vigna umbellata. The sequence goes on from NW_025905294.1 coordinate 21,547, forward strand.
GGAGACAAAAGATGAAAATGAGAGTGAAGTTTTTCACTTTTCCTTCAATCCTCTTTTTAATTACTCTACATTACTAGTCAATTGGTTTTTTTTATCATTAGTAATTTTTCTAGTTATGTAAAATAACACTTTATTAATTTTGATTTACAACTTCGAATTAATCTCAATATTGAAAACATGTACTTTCAAATACAATTTAATCTCCGATGCAACTTTTATAAACATTATCTTCCAATAAAAATAAAAGGTTTAATTGTTTGTTTTGTTCCCAGTTTTGTTTAAGTCTGTCAAGTTCGTCATTCTTTTAAAAAAGTTGCAAGTTCGTCCATACGTGGTTTAAAAGTGTCAATTGCATCCTCACGTAGAAAAAATTGCATCAATAAAGTCCTCTCCGTTAAATATAGACTAACGATGTTAACTGATTGATGATTTGGCAGTAGAGAATTTAAACGATGGCAAAAGAGTGGCAATATTGGTAATGACATGTGAATGAAATGTTGGGTGACATGGCATTAGGTGAAACTTCGTATGAAGATGCTTGATGATACTAGAAAGAGGGCATCTATTGAGGAGATGCGTCAAAGTGATTCTAGCGTGGTCGATGAGGAAGAGGAATATTCTTGCTTTAGGCGTGGTGGATGACAATAGAGGCCATGGCTTGTCTGCGTTGACGTCGCTGATGGAAACCCTTGTCGGCGAAGATGGACGACGCGATTGTACTGGTTGCGGCGCTTGGTGGTTAGGTTCCAACGGAAAGAGCGGCACTGATTGAGAGACCATGCCCAACCGACGGAAGCCTCGAGGATTTCAGGGGCAGCTGGGCCATTACCAATGACATAACGGATGATTCCCTTTCCGGGGAGGATGGTTTTGGTGAAGAGGGAAGAGTCAACGATGTAGCACCGCCAGGGGTGCTGCCGAGAAGGATCCCGGCGGCGATGCGGCAGCGGAGCTTTGTGCTGTGGCCATTTTGATTGCGGAGGCAGTGGTAGATGATTCTGGGATTTGACGGCTTGCAGCGTGAAGGTTATTCTTCAAACCCGTTTCATGGGGAAGAAGACCAGGGTTTGCGGTTAACGACGTGAATGTTTTACCCTCCGACGAGTTCATAGCGCAAGGGTTATGATTTATGATCCTCTCAAAGGGGTGGAGAACTAGCACTGACTATGAAAGTAGGTAATTTAATGGTTGGGAAAATGGTACTCTCCCCTCCCTCCAGGTTGTAGCAAAATTGTTTGCGTGTACATGGAATGAAGAAAAACAAAAAAAAAACCACAACGAGGAGGAGAAAGAGATAGATCATAAATCATAACCCTTGCGCTGTGAACTCGTCAGAGGGTAAAACATTCACGTCGTTAACCGCAAACCGTGGTCTTCTTCCCCATGAAACGGGTTTGAAGAATAACCTTCACGCTGCAAGCCGCCAAATCCCAGAATCATCTACCACTGCCTCCGCAATCAAAATGGCCACAGCACAAAGCTCCGCTACCGCATCGCCGCCGGGATCCTTCTCGGCAGCACCCCTGGCGGTGCTACATCGTTGACTCTTCCCTCTTCACCAAACCATCCTCCCCGGAAAGGAATCATCCGTTATGTCATTGGTAATGGCCCAGCTGCCCCTGAAATCCTCGAGGCTTCCGTCGGTTGGGCATGGTCTCTCAATCAGTGCCGCTCTTTCCGTTGGAACCTAACCACCAAGCGCCGCAACCAGTACAATCGCGTCGTCCATCTTCGCCGACAAGGGTTTCCATCAGCGACGTCCAACGCAGACAAGCCATGGCCTCTTATGTCATCCACCCGCCAAAGCAAGAATATTCCTCTTCCTCATCGACCACGGCTAGAATCACTTTGACGCATCTCCTCAATAGATGCCATCTTTCTAGTATCATCAAGCATCTTCATACGAAGTTTCACCTAATGCCATGTCACCCAACATTTCATTCACATGTCATTACCAATATTGCCATCTTTTGCCATCGTTTAAATTCTCTACTGCCAAATCATCAATCAGTTAACATCGTTAGTCTATATTTAACGGAGAGGACTTTATTGATGCAATTTTTTCTACGTGAGGATGCAATTGACACTTTTAAACCACGTATGGACGAACTTGCAACTTTTTTAAAAGAATGACGAACTTGCAGACTTAACAAAACTGGGAACAAACAAACAATTAAACCTTTATTTTTATTGGAAGATAATGTTATAAAAGTTGTCATCGGAGATTAAATTGTATTTGAAAGTACATGTTTTTCAATATTGAGATTAATTCGAAGTTGTAAATCAAAATTAATAAAGTGTTATTTTACATAACTAGAAAAATTACTAATGATAAAAAAAACCAATTGACTAGTAATGTAGAGTAATTAAAAAGAGGATTGAAGGAAAAGTGAAAAACTTCACTCTCATTTTCATCTTTTGTCTCCTTTCCTCATCAATCATTCTTTCTCTTTATTTTCATTAAATTCCCCATTAATTTTTTATTTTTTTAATCTAATCACACTTTACAATAGTTTAGTAGATGAGTATTTTGAATCGATGAGATTTATAAATAAAATAAAATTCTATTTTCTTTATATAATTATTGATATCTTATTTTTTTATTGTTTAATCATCAATCTTAATAGGACAAGTGGAGAAAAGTTATACTCTCGACTTATTTTATTATTATTAATTTTGTTTACATATTTTAATAATTTGTTATAGGTATTTGGTTTTGAGTAATTATACTTATTAAGTTGTGGATTGAAGAAATTTAGTCTTATATAATATTATAAAATAGTTACGAGGGAATTTAAGAAATTTAGTCTTATGATAATTATAAAATACAAAAACTAATTGGTTGAATAAAAACCATTTAAGTTCAAATTCATGAAGTGCAATAATTCTGGTTGAGTGGATTTTTTTTAAGAAAGGAAAAGTTAACAACATACGAAGTCCACTCAACAACATCCAACATACAAACATGCAAAAAAAAAAAACAAAAAAGATAAGAAAAAAAAAATAATTCATAATAAAATAAAAAAGGTTTAATGTCCGATAGTCCCTATTTTTTCTTCAGAATTTGAAATAGGTGGTCCCTTATTTTGGCGTCTCAATTGGGTCCTTATTTTTTTGTTAATTTGATACAATAAATCCTTTCCGTCATTTCATCAAACGGCGTTAATGAATGTGTGAGTGGCCTGAGGACAGTATTGACACGTGTAAGGCCACGTCACACATTCATTCCGCCGTTTGATGAAATTGACGAAAAGTTTTATTTGCATCAATTAACAAAAATAAAGACCAATTGAAACGCCAAAAAATAAAGGAACTTTTTGAGACATTACCTATCTAATCAAAAACCCCTCCTCTTCCTTCCCTTCCCATCCATTGAACTAAATAGTCCATAAGGTTCTCACCTTAGCATCAAGACAGAGGCCCTCTTCTTTGCATATGTACAATATCCGGCTGCTCATGATTTCTTCTGACAATGGCTTGAACCTGAATTTTGCACACCGTGAAGCAAGTGGTTCTATAATCCTACGAAAAAAATGACAGCCATATATGAGGTTATGTGTTCTATCCTTGGAAAGTACAAGAATAACAAAAGGAAAAGGCCTATCAATATATCACACGAACATGGCATTTGGTACCAAAGAAAATTTTCATACACAGGAACCATGATTCCTGAGAAATATGGACCCTGAGAATTATTATTCACATGAATGATGAGTTTCACTTGATTGGTCAAATATAACACCAGGAATATTTATACAAGTTTCCTATAATTCAAAGAGTAATGTCACTTTTACTAAAATGATTTAATAACAATAACATAAATTAAAAACTTTCCATTTAACTAAAGAAAGTTAGATTTTCTTCTCCCTATAAGAATGTTTGTGGAAAACATGGTAAATATCTATTCCTAGAAAACAGTGTTGCCCAAAAAATTATTTTTTAAAATGTAACCAAATATAGAAAACATACTTTCTCATTGAAAAGGTAACCAGAAAACTATATTTTAAAAAGTAACCAAATATAGAAAACATTATTTTTTTAAAAGCCATACCGTTTTTGAAGCAAGCCATTCCATGGATTATATGGATTAATTACTATTATCAAGGTAACTATAATACTCATTAGCTCCTAAAAGATATTAGAAAAACAAAATAAACAGTACATATTAGCATGGAAGAAAGATACCTGCTCACATAGTTGCATATAAAAAAGAACCTTGTAACTTTAGAGTACGTTTCCATTGTACGCCTCAGGGCATTCTGTACAGCAATTGAAGGTGGTGTGAAACCAAAACACTTTGAGACAAGCAACTTTAGAAATGAAAAACATAGAAAACATGCCTGAGCATCTTCTGTCATTGAATCAGCCTCATCTAGAACAATAATCTTGAATGGTGGACAAAGATAACCACTGAAATATAAAAACACCATAACAAAGTGGAAATCATACAGAACTTACACGCGGAGAAAGGAGGAGGAAAGAATCTTAAGAGAATTAGATTTCACATACTTCTTACGCTTAACAGTACCAACAGCCACAGCAGCAAAATCTTTTATCTTTGTACGAACAACATTAATCCCTCTATCATCACTTGCATTCAGCTCCAGCACCCTAGACTTATAGAGCTCAGGCCTGCAATATATAGTTGTTACAAATTACATTACACGTGCCATTGTACCCATTAGCACAACAGGTTAGCTTAAGGAAGAAAATGGCATCATTTTTTACTGCCTATGAATCCCAACTCATAAAACAAACAAAATTGACATTTTGATAAATTCAATCTTCAAAAATGGTCCTCTATAGCATTACAGTACTCTTTCATTTCTAATAGTTGATAAAAAAATATTCCTGGTAAATTTATTACCATAAGTTGCTACTAAAGTGATGCACAATTTGCATAGTCTGTGGATCTCCATGACTCAACATGTCAAGAATTCAAAAGTAGTGTACACAACATATAACATTCAGAAACTGGGTCATATAACTTTTGTGAAAATATTTGAACTTAAGGTATTCCTTAAATCATATTTCATTTCCTTTTTTTCTCAGTCAATGATTTCATGGTGTAACTGAAAAAGCAAAGGTTTATAGAAATATTTTTAAGAGTGACAAAGCATATATTAAGAGAAAGTTTTAACAGAGAGTTCGTATCACCTTGGTTTCTACTATGTAAGTAGTCAATCTTGGATTCTTGATTAGTTATTATTTAGTAGATCTGTTTACTTTTATTTACAGAGAAAAAGTGACATGACAGAATTAAGGTCTCACAAGTCACACAACAGAATTAAGAAATTGACATGACAGCTAGAAATAAGTAAGCTCTCTTATAATTGTGAAAATAAAACCAAAGAGGGATACCCGAAAAGCTGACGGGCAATTGCAAGGGCAGTAGTTGTTTTTCCAGTGCCGGGAGGACCATAGAAGAGCATGTGGGGGCACTGCAATACATTATTGACTTGATTCAGTGAGGAAGAAGAGGAGGACATAAGGGAGAAGTAGGCGTTCAGAAAGGGTAATTACACATCCAGTTTCAAGTGTATTTGTTAGAACTCGAACAACTTCCTCTTGGTAGGCAACATCTTTCACTTGCCTTGGTCGGCTGGGTTACAGCATGCAAAATTAGATTTCTACAGAATAAGATATAGAAATAATTGAAAGAAAATTTATATTACTATTTCTCGACCCATTGCTGAGAGCTCTGCATGATTGGCACTGTCTATTTTCAGGCACTATTAAAAAGAAAAAATAAAAGTTTAGAAACAGCAAATATCAAGGCAATAACATATCAAGACAGTATCATATCAGACTATAAATAATACAAAATAACAATATAAATGGCTACTAGGAGGTTGCATATCACAATATAGGAAAATGAGGTGTTTTAATGCCAGATTCATAACAGTTACTATCTTCATCTGGTGCATAAGAACTTAAAACCAGGCCCAGTTGTGAAAACCTGCAGCTAAGCCTTCCAATAGGAAACTTAAGTTGTTTTGTAACAAAAATGGAAGCAATAGAATATGGATACATAAGATAGTGCATAATCGAATTTGTGACTTCTATTGCTTCTTAAAATATCTTACAAAATTTAGAGTGTATCTGATGAACTAAGAGGGCAATCATACAAGCAGCAAGTACAAACAGATAGAGTCTGAAGTTTAAACTATTTAAAGAAAAAAATGGCGCAAAGGGCAGTATGAAAGATGGACTGGAGAAAAATAGCCACAACAAAGTTTCATGACCTTGCATTGTACATCCTGAAATACATGTCCAA
>NW_025905297.1:0-18902 GCF_018835915.1 Vigna umbellata
TAATAGTTTTTCAGGTCTAAATATTTGTATTCTTGAGTCTGTCCTTGGTTACATTACACTCCATATGTCTAACTATTATGCAACTTTAATCGTGAAGGTTGGTCTCAAACAGGGTATGGATAAAAGTAGTGGCAAATATGGTACTTGTAAGTATTAACTGAACTCATTTTGGGTTAAAATTGCGTGGAATAACACACTTTTCATTTTCGCTTATTCTGGCTACCAAATACAGCTGTGAGAAAGGCATTGGCTGATGTTAGCAATGTTGAAGAAAAGTTCACGGCAGCTGTTGGGCATGCTAACTCAAAAATGAAGTAAGAATCATATTTATTGTGGATAGAAAGAATGTTAAAGGGAGGTGGTAGTATTACACTGTTTAAATAAAACATTTGCAAGTTATTTTTGGATACTTATTTTGTACAGTTATATAAAAATTTCATTTATATTTATTCTCACATATCAGCTGATATAGACTCCAACTATTGACGTCATTCTTTTGTGACATGTTTTGTTTTAGATTTTCTGATAGATTGCTCGATAATATCCAGTGGCAACCTAAACATTTTCACCTTAGATTTTGTTTGAATATCTTCGAGTGTGTTAAATATCTCTTAGGAGTCGTTATGGATTTCAATTTCATGGGTTTTTCACTTCATTAATTAGGATTGAGACTTGGGAGTCAAGTGATCTAGTATTAGTAAAAAATAGTGGTTTATGAAACTATTTTGTTTCACGTCATATCACTTCAACTGTCAACCTTTCTCGTCCATGATAGAACACGTTTGCCCTAGTTATCTCCGGTTGTATCCAACCCACTTGTCCCAATTAGCTACCTTCCCATTGCTAGGTGGCTCAATTGGACCACCGACTTTTCTTGTTTGATGGTAAGATCCATTTCTTCTTTTCGTCAGTGTTGTCATTAGTTCTAGACAATGTCTGTTCCTAGACAATTTCGGGTCTAATCGTGATTTTGTCCTGCTTCTGTCTCANTAAACTCAATTGTCTAGTTACACGCTTTGACATATCTATTCACTATAGGTGTGGACCCCAAGTAGTATTTATACTCTACAAAGTTATAAACGTAGGGGTTATCATCCTACTACTCACGAGGTTAATCTTTTATACCTGAAACAAAGTTCAGAGTAAGAACCTCTTGTCATTCTCTCCCCTATCCCATTATCTCTATGTGAGTTTAATGACTAGTTGCATATCAAGATACCTACTTTCAAAATGTCCATATGTCAAAGCTTACGCTATAACACATCATCACCAATTCCCCTTAGATTGGTTCCAACATTCTCAATTCCACATCACATATTATCATTTATAATATCTTTTATAAACTAAAATATCACCACATAATTTATAAGTATCACATCTTAAAGTTGTATTAAACTAAGTTACTTTTGCCTAGCGAGGCCATCTCATTTGCTCAACGAGTATCGTGTGCAAGTATACTCACTTTGCGAATGAATAGCTCGTCCATCGAGCTCAACACTGGAGCTCCCAAACTTAAAATACAAACATAATTCACTTAATCGAAACTCACTCGCCTATCCATTGAAAGATAAGGTTACCCTGAATTTTAAGCTCGCCTAGTGAGGGTAAAGTCAATTAGCTCACTTACTTTCTTTTTTCACACCAAGAAAACTCGCCCAACGATAGTAAAGTCAGTTACTCTCTGAATTTAAGCTCGCTCAATGAGATTATGCTTGCCTATCAAGTCTGCATAGTTATGTAGAATAATAGTTTTGCATAATTATGACTTACCAGTCTTTGCAACACAATCTAATACTTATTCTAGATGCATAATCTACCAAAATTCTCAACTTATATACAATCATTTCAAAGATTTAAACATATATAATTCATAGACCAATTACATCATTTACAATCCAACTAAACAAGTCAAAAATCATTTGACAACTGAAGCACAAAATTCAATCATCATACAAGCATATAAGCATAGATTGAAACTTGTTCATTAAATAAATTTAAACTAATTAGCTTCCCTTACATGTGTTGATAATTAGATGAGTATACGAAGTCCATATGTTGGAAGTCCCACATCGACTAGAGATAAGGCCAAATTATAATATATAAGTGAGGTGCAAACCTCACCTTACAAGCCGGTTTTGTGGGGTTGAGTTAGGCTTAAAACCCACTTTCTAATACCATAACCGCTCTTACAACTCCAAAAAGCCTATTTTGTTCATACAAGCCACAAATTCTTATAAGAACATATCCTTAGTACCACTAATGAACAAAGAGTCTTATGAAAGACTCATACTTCAGGTTGATAGAGAAAAACTCAAATATGGATAAAACGCCCAAACCTAAAGAAAAAAATAGAAAACAACTTATTTTTTTTTATAGAAATTGATCATTTAGAAAGGAAAATCTCACCTCAAGGATCACTCAAAGGGTCTCTAATCTTCAGACAAATTAACATAAATTAAAAGTTGCAGACTTCTTAAGAGAAAGAATTTTAGAAAGATAATGAATTTTAGATAATAAAACTTCTTAATAGAAAATTCTATTTATGTTTTTTATTAAAATAATTGAATATCATTATCTAAAACATTCTACCACATTTAATACACGATTTAGGCTCTTAAACAGTAAAAATTAATTACATTATAATAATTCAAAATTGTAATTATAAATTAAAAATAATATATTAAAATCAAATGACAACTTTCTAATTAAATTCTAAATATTAAAAAGCGAGTTATTGAAGCAAGATAAATTTAACATTAAACTAATTATAATAAAAGGTAAGGACTAAAAATAACACTATTGTTTTGTAAAAGATTTTTTTTTTCATGACCAAAAACCATGATTGATAGAATCAGGAATAAGAAAATTAAGATTATAAGAAATGAATAAAGTCTCTTTGGTTGATGATCAGTAAATATTGTAGAAAAGTATTTGTACACAATTTATAGAAATTATTAACATAATATGTTGTTTTTACCACAATAAATGATTTATTAAAATAACTTCATAGTTTATTAATTTCACCAAAGTACTTATTTAACTTGAGAAATTAGTTTCTACTTTTCTTTACGGGAATATTTTGGTGAAAAAGTTAGTTAAAAATCATTTCCAGTAACATTATTTTCTACAAATGTTAATTTTTTTATAATAACAAACTTTTCCAATTTCAGAAATTAAAAAGAATTCTTCTATCAAACACCAAAATTATTTTTTACGTAAATCGTAAGAATTAATATCGTATTTGCGTTGACTTAAAACTTATTTACTATATAATTAAAAATAAAAAGAAATTCCTATTTATATATTTTATGTCTTGGTTGTGTAAAGCAGGAGGGTATCAACGTGAAAGCATGTAAATTCAAAATCTAAAGACAAAGGCGCGTGATTTTCTCATTCAATTTTCACTCGCTCTCAACGGTACATTTTTCTCTTCTTTTTTTCTCTGCCTTTCTGCATCAAGCTCTTCAACACTTCAAACCAATACCTCAATGGTTTCTCTCACGGTAAGGATTTCACTTCCAATTTTCACTATTTCAATTTGCACCTTTCAATCATTTCACTCTCCGATTTTCAAATTTCGCACAATCCTGCTACCATTCTTCACGGGGTTTTCACCTTCGATTCTGCCTTTAAACCCTAATTCTTGTTTGGTTCTTGCATGCTTCAGGAAAAATCTAGAGTGGGCTCAACCCGAGCCTCTGTGGTCGCTGCTGCCGCCCAATCTCGCCCAAGCGGTATATATGTATTTGGTTGATTTTTTTTTTTGTGTGTTGTTTTTTGTTGCTCTCGAAATGCTATATGTTTTTGGTGATTTTGTATGTATATTGAGCAGTGGGTGGTAGGAAGTTCAAGGTATTTTCGGAAATGGACCGGACTAAAGCTGGTGATGGGAATACGTAAGTTTTTTTTTTTTGTGATTGGGAATTTATAGCTAATACGTATGTGTAAATATTATTCAGAACTGATTTTGGTTGTTTATTTAGGACTTCTGCCAGAGGAACAGTTGCAAATTCAAGGTATGGTGCCTTAGTGGACTTCAAATGATGTGCTTTCTGATCCATAGGTGGTTTCTAGATGTTGAAATCGTGAATATCTATAGAAATCTAATGTTTTGTCAAAGTGATTTTGATTAATTGTTTGCTTTTATGAGATATCAGATAGATAAGGAAGCCCTTTAGTCGTGTCATATTAGTGAAAGGGGTTTTAGAAAGCCGAGCTTTTAACGGCCTCTTGTAGTTCAAATTGGACGGGCTTGTCTCAAGATTGTATCTTTTATGCTATATGCTATTCATATGAAGTCTGAATCTGCTGGCTTGTTTTGTGTTTTTTATGTCATTGCCTGAAACAGTTGTTTTTTGTGAAACCATGACAACATTTTGCAGAATGATATTCATTTCTTGTAGATGTTTCTATATGCCTGAAATATGTAAAAGCACTGTAGTGATCTATCTATATGTTCTCGCTCCTCCTTTGCAATTTATGCAGAAGGAGTACCGTGGTGGCTGGCAAAGGGAATATTCTTAACAATACCAGTAATCCAAAGGTAACATAAACATTCTGAACTTGTAATAGTTTTTCAGGTCTAAATATTTGTATTCTTGAGTCTGTCCTTGGTTACATTACACTCCATATGTCTAACTATTATGCAACTTTAATCGTGAAGGCTGGTCTCAAACAGGGTATGGATAAAAGTAGTGGCAAATATGGTACTTGTAAGTATTAACTGAACTCATTTTGGGTTAAAATTGCGTGGAATAACACACTTTTCATTTTCGCTTATTCTGGCTACCAAATACAGCTGTGAGAAAGGCATTGGCTGATGTTAGCAATGTTGAAGAAAAGTTCACGGCAGCTGTTGGGCATGCTAACTCAAAAATGAAGTAAGAATCATATTTATTGTGGATAGAAAGAATGTTAAAGGGAGGTGGTAGTATTACACTGTTTAAATAAAACAGTTGCAAGTTATTTTTGGATACTTATTTTGTACAGTTATATAAAAATTTCATTTATATTTATTCTCACATATCAGCTGATATAGACTCCAACTATTGACGTCATTCTTTTGTGACATGTTTTGTTTTAGATTTTCTGATAGATTGCTCGATAATATCCAGTGGCAACCTAAACATTTTCACCTTAGATTTTGTTTGAATATCTTCGAGTGTGTTAAATATCTCTTAGGAGTCGTTATGGATTTCAATTTCATGGGTTTTTCACTTCATTAATTAGGATTGAGACTTGGGAGTCAAGTGATCTAGTATTAGTAAAAAATAGTGGTTTATGAAACTATTTTGTGTCACGTCATATCACTTCAACTGTCAACCTTTCTCGTCCATGATAGAACACGTTTGCCCTAGTTATCTCCGGTTGTATCCAACCCACTTGTCCCAATTAGCTACCTTCCCATTGCTAGGTGGCTCAATTGGACCACCGACTTTTCTTGTTTGATGGTAAGATCCATTTCTTCTTTTCGTCAGTGTTGTCATTAGTTCTAGACAATGTCTGTTCCTAGACAATTTCGGGTCTAATCGTGATTTTGTCCTGCTTCTGTCTCTAATGTAGTTCAAACCCAGTTCAGCTCCATTTTGGTGCATCATTTTTAATTTTCTTTTCTTGTTAAATGTAACAACAAACTTAGTTAGCTTTGGCTTTTGAGTCTTAGTATATTAAATGATCCCTTGGGAGTATTTTCATATTTTATAGTTTATTAAATGATCCCCTAGGATTAGGAGTCTAAATTAGAATAAGTAAGGGGTTAGTTTTTATATATATATACATATACATATATATATATATATATATATATATATATATATTTTATATCATGAAGTTATGTCTGTTTAAGATTTTGAGTAGTTTAACTCTCTTTGTCCTTCCTATCTCAATCCTTCAATTTCAACTAAATGTCAAGTTGGTAGGTGAATGCACACGAATAAGTTTCTGCACAGAAGAAAGAAGAGCAAGAAAATTGTGTTTGCATGAAACACTCTCTGAACAACCCCCTTCCTTTTGTTATTCTTTTACGAAGTTATAATAATAATATAAACAAAATAAAAATAATATTATTCTCTTTTTCAACTAAACAACATCTATTACCATCCTATTTTCACCTATTTGTCTTCTCTTTTGTCACCTACCTACTTCCTCTTCTATTTCTTTTCTCTCTATCAAACACACCTAGTCTGAAATCACATTAAATCATGTTTAAATTATTAATAAGTTTATTCTCTGTTCTTCTATATATCCTATTATATAAAACACTTAAGCTGATGGGTAGAATCACTTGAATATGTTATAATTAAGTAGGTTAAGATACATTCTAACACTAGAGATCTTTGTTCTTGAGAACTGAACAATGTTTAGAGACCCGTCTTATCAGATTGAAGCTTAATATTCCTCTAGAAGAATGGGGCCAAAAATGATTTGTTGCTTTCATTTATTATATGGTCATAAATAATGATATTTACACTAGGCATAACCAAGTCTTCTAGATTCTTAAGCTCCTTGATGCATGTTAGAATATGTACCTATTTATCATCATTATATTGTGTTTAGGGTTACCCTATTTATTATCATTATATTGTGTCTAGGATTACTCTCTTTATCATGTACTTTTGTATCAAACTTTCATATATATAGAATGAGAGTGAGAGAGATCTTTTAAGCCCTCGAGAATTATTTTACAGTTTCAATCTCAAGTTGGTATCAGAGCGGGTCGATCCCGCTCTGGTTTTTGTCTAGTCTCCAAACCCTAGTTGCTGTTCGCAACTGTCCGACACCATTTGCTGTTCTTCGGCGCCCGTTTGCTGCTGTCCACCATCGTTTGGCACTGTTTTGCCACTATGAGAAGCTGTCCACTGAAGTTTGTCACCATCAACTTCTGTTCCCTGCCATTCCGATGCTGTCCACCACTGTCCATCGTTGTCCGCCGTTGGCCACCGTCACAGTTTCGTCCGGTGACCACCAGATTTGGTTCGCCTCTTCGTGCGACAACCAACCCCACCGATGTCAGAGCTTCGTTCTCCTCCACGCGCAGCCACATACAACATCTTTGGGGACTGCGAACAGGCGTGTGCTGCTCATATGTCGGCATCCTTTTGCCGGAACGCCATCGCACCACCACCATAGTGGTCGCCAGCCTCTCCTCTCTTCGTTCTACCCCTTTGAACCGTGTTTTGTTAACGTCCAGATAGAAACCCTTTTGATAGTCACCTAGGGTTTGCGATTTCTCCTTCGGATTCTTTATCCCTTGATCCGAAATGGCTTCTGGGAGTGCCATCTCTTTACCCGGAAGTCCCTCCATCACGTTTGAAAAGTAATGGAAAAAATTACTTATCTTGGTTGGTTGCCGTTGAGATGTGGTTTCTTGGTCAAGGTCATTATGATCACCTTGAGCAAGACGACTGATAAAGCTGACTTGTGGAAATAAGCAGATTTCCAGTTGTGTGCTCTGTTAAGACAATCAATGGAACCCAAACTTCTTATATCTCTGAGAGCTTTCAAAACTTGTCACTCCTTTTGGAAGAAAGCTCTAAGTATCTATGCCATACGAGCTTGCATCTCTTAAAATGGCAAACCATGATATGGTGTCCTTCATGGTTGAATCCCAATCTGCTGTCGAAGAACTCAGGATGTTTTTGAAAGCAGACTCATTAGAGGATATCAAGAAGAAACTAGACAAATACTACATGGTGTTGATCCTTCATGCCTTACATCTCGATTTTGACCAATCAACTTCTGCATGTCCCGGTACCTCAAACTTAGGAAGCACATGAACTAGTGGAACCATTTGTCATGGTTGCCACACAAGGAAGAGGAGAACGTGGCATTAGAGGAGGAGGACGAGGAGATCGAGGAGGTCGGGGACGTCCTCAATGTACATACTGTGATGGGTCACACTCAAGAGAGTTGCTACTCCTTACATGGTTTCCCTTCCAAAACCGCAAATATTTCGAATATTGAAACTTCGACTTCTAAGTTCACCGAGGATGAATATCAAGAATATCTAAGGTTAAAGTCTAACAGATTGGCACAACCATCTCAATCTCCCAGTACATTAACAACCTGTATTTCTCAATCCATGGAAGATCAAAATTCATGGGTAATTGACTCAGGTGCTTATGATCACATTTCTGGTAATACCTCTTTGTTCTCATCTATTTCCTTTTGAGAAAAACCTCATTTCATATAACCCTTGCAAATGGATCTAAAACTTCTCAAAAGGAATCAAAATATTAAGAAGTGATAATGCCAAAGAGTATTTCTCATCCTCCTTTTCTGCCATCTCGAGTTTTCATTGTATCTTACATTAATCCACTTGTCCTCATGCACCGCAGTAAAATAGTATAGTAGAACAAAAAAATAGACACTTGACTTACACTGTTCGTACCCTTTTGCTTGATGCTCATATTCCTGTCCATCACTGGGGGGATGCCATGCCCTCCTCTTCTCTTGATCATAAAGTCCCTTTCTCCATTCTGTTTCCTAATGTTCCTCTCTTTCACACATCTCCCCGAGTGTTTGGCTATGTATGTTTTATTCATGACACGTCTCCAAGACTAGACAAACTCTCCGCTCGCACTCTCAAATGTGTCTTCTTAGGCAATTCTCGATTCCAAAATGGATATTGGCGTTACTCTCATGAAACTAAGAAGTATTACATGTTTGCCAATGTCACATTCTTTGAACAGACTCCTTACTTCTCTCCATCTGTTCAAAATGTTTTTATCCTCTAGCAGGTCCGTCCTATTCCATTGGGTGAGTCAAATAGCTCTACTGTCTCTGTCAATCCAAGTCTTGATCAAAATCCTCCTGCACCCGCTTCTCCACATATTGAGATCATCCCACACAGGGCCCCGATGGATAGTCCACCTCCACAAGAAAATGGTGAATCTCCTACTTTAGATTCTTCTCCCTCGTCACCTCCTACCACGCCTCCTGGTGCAAATGATTCAGCCTGACCTATTGCCCTCAGAAAAGGTACTCATTCCACTCAAAACCCTCATCCCATTTATAATTTTCTTAACTATCATCAATTGTTGCCCTCCTATTTTTCTCTTTTATCCTCAATGTCTTCTGTTGTTATACCCAAGAACATGAAAGAAGCACTTGATCATTCTGGATGGTGACAAGCTATGATTGTAGAAATGCATGCTCTTGATCACAATAATACTTGGGAGTTGGTGCACCTTCCCTCGGGCAAAAAAGCAGTTGGTTGCAAACGGGTGTATGCAGTTAAAGTCAGTCCTGATGGTGAACTTGATCGGCTCAAAGCCCGACTTGTTACAAAAGGTTACATTCAGGTTTATGGTCTTGATTATTGTGACACTTTCTCTCCTGTAGCCAAGATGACTACTATTCGCCTCTTCTTTGTCATGACAGCCATTCGTCACTGGCCACTGCATCAATTGGATATCAAGAATGTCTTCCTACATGGTGATCTTGAGGAAGAAGTTTATATGGAGCAACCTCCTGGGTTTGTTGCTTAGGGGGAGTGTGGTATGGTATGCAAATTGCATCAATCTCTATATGGCCTCAAACAATCACCACGTGCTTGGTTTGGAAAGTTTAGCTCCATTATTCAAAAATTTGGGCTAAAACGCAGTGAAGCAGACTATTCGGTCTTTTACTGTCATTTTCCTCTTGGAAAATGTGTTTACTTAATAGTATATGTTGATGATATTGTCATTACAGGATATGATGCTTTTTGAATATCTCAACTTAAAGATTACTTGTGTAGACATTTTCAAACCAAGGATCTTGGAAGTCTCAAATACTTCTTAGGAATTGAAGAAACACAATAAAAAATGGAGTTTTAATCTTCCAAAGGAAGTATGCTCTTGATATATTACATGAAACATGCATGATTGATATCAGACTGGTAGACAATCCCATGGACCTAAACCAGAGAGGTGAAATTAAGGATAAAAGAAGGTGAATTATTCTTCGATCCAGAGAGGTATAGGGGGCTAGTTAGAAAATTGATTTATCTCACTATTACAAGGCCAAATCTATCCTTTGCAGTTGGAGTGGTTTGTTAGTTCATGCAGGCTCCATGTCTTGACTAGGGATGGCAAAAAAATCCGCACCCGTGGATATCCGCGGATATTTACTACCCGCGGGTAGCGGGTATTTTAATACCCGCTTATAAACGGGTCGGGTGCGGGTATTATACTATCCGTAGCCGCAGATATCCGCTACCCGCAAAAAATAAAAATAAAAATTAAATTTATATTTTATTAAGTTAAATTTAATCAAAATTAACATTAATTTATATTTTATATGATTAAATTTAATTAAAATTAAATTTTAATGTATATTTAATTAAATTTTTATTATATTTTATATATTTTTTTTACTTTTATTTAAATTTTATTTTAATAATTTATAAAAATATATTTTTTTAAATATTTACGGGTATCCGTGGATATCTGCGGGTTTTAAAATATCCGCGGATATTTTTTAAGCGGGTATCTGTGCGGGTAGCGGGTGGATTTTTTTTTGTCGGGTCGGGTTGCGGGTAGACACTATCGTTGCCCGACCTGACCCGTTGCCATCCCTAGTCTTGACCATTGGAAGGCTCTCATTCGCATTCTAAGGTATGTCAGAAAGGCTCTTAGGCAAGGATTGTTATATGAAGATAAAGGAAACATTATTGTGATGCAGATTAGGCAGATTTTCCTATTGATAGACGGTTTACTACAGGATATTGGTTTTTCTGGGAGAAAACATTATTTCATGGAAAAGTAAGAAACAAAATGTAGTAGCTTGATCAACAACGGAAGCCGAGTATAGGGCGATGGTGTCACTAACATGTGAATTTATATGAGTGAAACAATTCCTTCAAGAGCTTAACTTTTGTGACATCCTACTATGAAGACGTATTACGTTAATCAAGCTTCTCTCCACATATTTTTTTTTTTTTTTTTTCCTATCAAACCCAGTTTTTCACGAGAGGACTAAACATATAGAAATTGATTGTCTTTTGTGTTCGTGAAAAGTTTTTGACTAAAGAAATATGTACTGAGTTTGTTGGGTCAAATGATCAACTCGCAAATGTGTTGACCAAGTCATTACAGTCATTAAGGGGTCCTCGGATTGAGTTTATTTGTTCCAGCTTGGTATATACAATTTGTATGTTCCAGCTTGAGGGGGAGTGTTATAATGTGTACCTATTTTACTTTTGTGCTAGTTATCATTTATCATCATTATATTGTGTCTAGGGTTACTCTATTAATCATGTACTTTGTATCAAATTTTCATATAAATGAGAGTGAGAGGGATCTTTGAATTGAAGCCTTCGAGAATTATTTTACCGTTTCAATCTCAAGTATGTCAAAAAAAAATCTTGAATTATTTCATATTTTAACAACTTTCATATGTTTTGGTCACATGGACCTTTGACACTGAATATAACAGTTCAATTCTTAGACGCTTCACGTAAAAGAAACTGATCTTGTGGTACATGCTCATGCGAACTTAGATTTGATCTTGTGATTTTTGATTTTGTCAGGCAGACATTTGGGGGGGGGGGTGCTGAAAGTATTCTTACCAATGCTTGATAGTATATTATTTCCTCTAATGTTTGCTTCATTATTTGATTTTGCATATCTAATGTGCCTTTCAGTGGTTTCAACAGGTATTCAAGTATACAAAATGTGGGGTTACCTTTGAGAAGTCCATCACGGTATTTTGCCCACTTAACTAATTGTACTAATTTTCTTGTTAAGAACAATTTTTTTTAACATGATAAGTGCTTTATGTAGAGGAGTACTCCTTTTACTGGTGTTAGTTAAAGACTCAATAAGCCAAAATGACCCAATCGATGAAGTTTTGGCTATGTAATCTACGAAGTGAAGTATAAAAGCATAATAAAGTGAAAAGAAGTCCTATAAAACCATTAACCCTATTTTCACACTTCTATTTTCTCTCTTTGTTAAAAAATATATGATTATGCGTAATAGTTTTTTAAAAGTTGTTTTCTGCTTTTCCAAAGAGCTCTATCAGAGAATCATTTTTTTTTTCATTCGGCAGCATTAACGGTTGTACATCTTAACCTTTCATTATCTTGCTGAGATGGTCATGGTAAAAGGGAAGCATTTATAAAATATAAAACATTAATTTAAACTTCCTTGGGTCTATACTAGGATGAAGCACTGATAATTTTTCTTGTAAATTAGGGAAGAGTGCAAAGAAATAATAGTAAAGCTGATGTTCGATTAGATGCTCTCAATAAAGGTGACTGATTCATTACCTCATACTATTTTTATTGTATTTTGGAAGTTTAGAATATCATTTAGAGGTTTTTCTCCCTTTAGATGATCAGAAGAATAATACAAAAGGAGGCCAATCAGTTTTCTCCACAAAGGACAGGTACTTAGGATACTGTCTTTTGTTCATCTACATTTAATAGGTATTAAAAGTTATATAATGGTTGATTTTTATGCTTCAAGTGACATCATTACAGAAATTACATTGCCGCTTTTATTTTATATTTTGCAGGTTTACATGGAAGACTACAGCTACGAGGTTTATTAATCATTTCATTTAGTGGTTCGGTGAAGTTTTATTGAATACTTGAATGAAACCCAGTATATTCGTCTTTTCCAAGCACGCACGAAGATCGTTTAACCAGTACCAAGGAGGGTAATCAGAGAAGATACGAGTAAAACAAAGGTAATATTTCTTTGTTATTGTTTGTCTTTTCTAGTGGTAAAAGTCCCAAAAAATATAGCTCATTCAGATTGCCATATTTTTCATTTTTTTTTCAAAATCCTTTTCCTTTTCTTATACTGCATTTTGCTTCCATTGCCAGGAAAAGTGTTAGTTCCAAGACAGCAAGCCCACCTAGTTGTCCCGTTCACCCTGTAAGAAGTTGTGGCATAGATAGCCACTTTGAAAACTGGCAATGAATGACATTTGCTATGTTAATTAAACTATATATGTTATGATTCAGCTAAGGCAACAACAAATTAGAAGAGATGTTCCCAATGGTTAATGCAAGAAGCCATCTATGGAAGAATCGAGTGAGTGATGGTTTTGTTCTGACGTAAGTGATAATTAATCATATCATTAGCTTAGTTCCTGCTTGCTCTGTTGTAAATTATGCACTTCCGGTACATTTTATCTGTGTGATTAGCTTTAAGTTGCAAAACTGAGGATCTTAGCTAATTAGCCCTATATAATTACGAGTGATGTCTAGAAAGGCCTATACTATTAGCTGCAATCGCATCTTCATTCCGACGGGTCAAAGAAGGAGGCACTTAAAGGCGGTGATATTTAGATTACCCTTTTTTAGCGTAATCCACATTATACGATGTTGTTGATCTTTTGGACTATCGAATGCATTCACAGTATATAATTATGAAGTGATGTCTAGAAAACCAATACTATTAGCTGCATTCACACTCTTCATTCTGATGGGCCGAAGGAGGTACTTGAAGGGGGTGATATTTAGATTAAGCCGTTCTTAACGTAATCTATTTCTACGATGTTGTTGATCTTTTTTGACTATCTAATGCACCACAGTATATAATTCAGGTGATTCTAGATAACGATAACGAACTAACTAGCTGCAACCGACACTTCGCATTGTGTGGCCCAAATAAGGAGCCACATGAAGGAAGTTGATATTTATTCCTTTGGATACCACTGTTCTTTGACATAAGCAATCCACGTTCTTTGACTGTCAAATGCATCCACAGTTATCTTTGACTGTCAAAATGCTCCCCACGTATCTGAAATGTAAAGCTCCAGTGACAGTCGCAAAAAAGATATGAAGACAGGATATTGCGGTCCTAACTCAAAAACAAGATAGAGACAAGTTCCTTGTTGCAAACGAGAAGACAATAAATATATTCTTTCTATTACAAAAGAAAAGTACTGTATATGCTGCCTGGAAATGCACCATGCTCGCTAATATTGGAGATTGTCCAATAGTACGTAAAACTACTAATGACATGTTATAACATGTTGATATTGAATTACTACTACTTTCCAACAATAACTGCCCGTAATACTCCGTATAAAAGTTTTTGACATGTCCCCTCAAATAAAAACAGTAGCCTGCAGCAGCTATACAATGCCGGGCTTCGCCCTAGTTAGTACTGAGAATTTGAATTTCTTTTTGGAAGAATATAGGACAATAGGAAGTGGACTTTAGGATTTAGGAACAAGAAGACAGATGGATGATTTATGTACAGAGTCTATGAAATAGGAAATCATTATCATATTTAGATTGTAGCTGAATGCCTGTTTATCATCATTAACTGACATTCTTGATAAAAGATTAATTATCAATTGATAGACCATATTTGTATATTAATTGTTCCTTTCATGCAATTCACCTGTTGTACAGGGTTCAGCCTAATGTTTCACATGCATCCTTAAGGAAGTCGGCCAAGGTATGGTGGCTGCACTCAGTTGTCTGTAGTTTTCTGTATGATTATTGATAAGGCCGAACAGTACAATGTAGTTTGGTTAAGTAAAATATAGCAGAAAACCTTTTACCGCATACATGTATATTATATGATTGATACTTGCACTGTTGTTCAAGATCAAAATATTTAATTGGTTCTTTAAATGACATAAGGAAGTGTCTTCTCGGTCAATAATTTCCTCTACATTTTTATTTTTTTTCTCCAACTTTATGAGAAGTAATTGAAAATTTGTTGTAGAGTGTGAACCTGAGTTTTTGTTCGTTTCAGCCAATTGTTAAGACCACACTCAAGGCTTCCATTGCACAAAGGACTTCAAAATCTAAATCCATATCAGCTCCGAGTAAATTAGAATCAACTATTGCAACGTCATCTCTGAACAAATCCATATCAGCTCAGAACAAATTAGAATCGGCTAGTGCAACCTTATCTCAGAAAAAAGAAACAGTTTCTTTGTCTCTTCCTGGGAATGACTCGACAGTTTCTGATGATGCAAATCAAAGACATCTTCCATCTGAGAGCACACTAAAAACTGATCTTTCAGAGATTATTCCAAGGAAAAAATCCAGTCGCCGAAAATCATATACAAGTTCATTAATTGAAGGATCTAAGGTTTGATGCTCAAATGAAACTACTAGTTCCTTTTTAGTTTCCGTCAATTTAATGACATGTTGCCCCTTATTTTGCAGTTTCTCAAGGAAAGTGAAGTTAGAGAGCAAAATAACCTACCCAATATAGATAATGAAAGCAATCAGTTTGAAGTTTCTGAATACGTTGATGACATATATCAGTACTATTGGGTTACTGAGGTAATACTCATCGTGCCTATGATGTCAGCTCCTTTTTATGTTATGTTATCCTCTTTGTTACCCATTACTCTAGATATGTACTTTTTTTTTGTAGATGAGTAAATTTATTCTGTGATGATATTAGATGTTTGAGAGGTTGATAATATAACATGGGTGGTTGAGAGGTTGATACTTGTAACAACTATGAGACGTTGATACTCTCTCCATTCTTTTGCTAACAATCTTTCTCCAAGTGCACTCATGCCACAGTTGTAGTATTTGAAATTCTTTGAAATTTTGATCTACTGCGATTTTTGACTTCCCCTAGAACGATCTCATCTCATAATCATTAGTCTTCCTTACCACATTTTTTTACTTGATTCGTTCTTCATTATGCTCCAGCCGCATAGATGTCTATTGAAGTCGCTTTTGGTTTCAATTTGTTACTCGTTTACCTAAAAAATATTTTAGTTCCTTTATATAGTTGAGTGAAGTTCTTCTCTAATGAAACGTGCTGTCTCTTTCTTTCTAGTTCCTCCATCACATGTTATGGCTTTAATGCTTCACACCAAGTATGGAAATTAGGTAATTTTCTACAACAAACAATTTAGATGTAAGCTATGTATTTAAGAAATAAAAATCCCACGTTCGGATGGAAGTAGTAAAACGTTTTACTTTGTGATTTTGCCCCACCAAGCACCATAGGGAAGCTTGGTGGAGTCTTTAAATCATCCAAAGTCTCCCATAATGTTAGGTTTATTTAGAGGAAAAATTAAGAGAGCAAAAAAAGTTATTCTCTTTTTGAGTCTTTATTCTTTTTTTTCTCATTTCTTACTTTTGGTCACTGAAGTATTGTTTTTTACTGTAAGTGATACCAAAACATATGCATTTCAAAAGTTGGACTGTATTACAATATAATTTAAAAAAAAAACTTCTTAGACAACGACCAAGCAACTATCGTAATCAGCACTTCCAATACAAGACACTGACACTCAATGCAAATTTACCGTTTTTTTTTAAAAAATCTCTCCATTATTGCTTGAATAAATACTTTATTACACTAACGTGAGGAGATGATGCAACCTTGATCGAGCTTTGTCATCGTTGTTGTGAATGGAACATTGTTTTACTGATTTTGTGCTTTCACTTGTTGGTGTAATCAACCACTGGGGCCCATCTATACAAATTAATTGTAACATTTTATTCCAATATCCTCTTAGTAATCAAATAATAGTTTTTATTTATAAAAAATTGTTTCAACTGAAGGGGCCACGTTAATCCAGCTCTAGCAAAAGTACATGTCAAATTCAGACTGGACATTACACCACAGTTTGCGGGGCAATTTTGGTTCAACTGGATCTATATTGAAGTAAAAGGGATTTCCATGGCTTTTCTTTCATCATATGTTTCTTCATTTTCTGTGTTCGGCCTATTACTTAATCATAGTCACTTTCTTTGCCTCATTCATCATTGGCTGTTGTTAGGTACATCAAATTTGATGTGATGCCTAGAAAAACACTGATCTCACTGTTACGTGCTGGATACAATTCTGTCCCTGGTGGGATATCAAAAGACTGATAGCAGTTTGGTTGTATACAAGCACTTTTGCGGCTTGCAAAAATGATGAGGGATTTTGGTTTTGGCATCTGGGTAATAAGCCATATTGAGCATGTACACTTTGGAAAGAAAAGATGGACATGCTTTCGGGGCTCCTCTTTTTGTGCATGTTCCAGGTCAAAGATTTAATTAGCATCTATGCTGGGTTATTTGATTGCTGAGAGATGAAACTGCTGGAATGGTAAGAAGTTGGATTTTAAAGGGCATACGTAAATTGCACTTCTCCCTTTCATCGTTATGTTAAGAGTGAACGATTCGTTACTTGAAGTTTATTCTAATGTGTTCGTTTTGGCTCTCTGTACAGGAAAAACTTATTCTTAGGAAAATTTAAAAAATTCCGGTCTTCAAGTGCTCCTATCATTATGTTTGGTTTTTTTTGGTGCGGTTCTGAAGGCTGGGACAATCAAATAAAAAGGTATGTAATTCAGCATGCATGGGTCATACAAATTGTTTATCATTGGCAGCTGGGGACGTATGAGGTAAAAAATCAATATGAAATATGACCCAGTGATGCCTCTTTTGCAGGAAACACATCAAAAGTTTGATTTCTAAATTTTGGTCTTGAATTTATTCTTCCAGGATTGAAACACATGGCATTCTTTCTGGTTTGACTATGATAGTTGAATATGGAGCTTAGCATTCAAGCCTTCATTTATTAGTGGCATCAGACTCTCTATGTTTGCACGGTGTTAACTTTGCAAAAATATCTCCACCATGGACCCCATTTACTAATCACAAGCATGCGCGTTGTGAAGTTTTCACAGCTCAGGCATACTCAAAACTTGTTCTATCACTTTTTACAAGTTATGGGAATAATTCCATTTATGCTGACTGTAACATTGTAGGGATTGGTGCGGAATGGATAATCAAGTTCCACAAAGCTGCTGGAGTTTGGGAAAATTGACAGTTGCATACGCCGAAAATTTACTCAGAACCAGAACTCGGTTAGGTGAGGTTGCAGCAGTGAAAACCTTTGGACGTACCTTCACCCTGTGATTTGGGGACGCACATAAACCATGCATTTAGATAGGGTTGCATTGAGGGAGAAACCGTTGGATTGAACTGTCTCTAGGTTCATACATCTGGTTACATCTGGTTACATAATATGATATTGCCTATAGAACAATAGTTAATAGTTGCCATAAGAAGGAATTAAATTCGAAAAAATCTCGAGGTTTATTTATCGTCGAGGTTGTTCTTGGTACCAAACTTGATTCTAGTTGTAATGGAGTGCTTCTTTTTTTTAGAAACAAAACAAACTGATATACATTAAATGTTTCGATGAAGTTCAACTACGGAATATTTATATTTATCTTTTTCGTTTAAGGAGGACATTCATTGATTATCATTAAATGAAATGTTTTTGAATTTATGCGGATCATTCATTTACAATATATTAAATTATTCAATTTAATTATACTAGGGACATCACAATATAACAATCCATTTAATTTAATTTTTGTGAAATAAAATTTACGGATTGATATTTTATCCAAATGATTATTACTGAATAAGATTTTCCATTTCTTTAAACAGTTAAAATTTAAAAGGGCAATGGAAATGGGATAATATATTTTTAAAGTTTTGTTGTAAAAAAAATGTAAAAAACATCAATATTATGTTATTTTATTGATATTAAAAAACGTAATTATAAAAGTATCAAAGAGGAAAAAATAATTGTTGTGTAGTTATTACTTTTTAGAAAAAGTACTTAAAATAAAATAAATAGACTTTATGTATCAAAAGGTACAATCCTCCACAATAATTATAATTTCTCATCCATATAAAACTTTATTGAAAATGGAAATAAAAAGAAGGCAAATAATATAGAGCATTGAGAGAACCAAAAAACCAAACCTAATATATAACGTTTTCCAACAATTTACAATTCCAAATATGAAAAAGATAAAAAACTTATTAATAAAAAAAATCTAAGCTCTCATTTGAAATTAGAATACAATAAACCCTATTTACTAAAAGGTCAAAAAGATTAAATTTTACACAAATAATTATTTTCTTGAAGGGGGGGGGGTTTTGGGTTTTTTTTTTGGGGGGGGGGGAA
>NW_025905298.1:9904-27190 GCF_018835915.1 Vigna umbellata
GACATTAACCGAGCGAGGATTTAACCGCTAGTCCTTCAACAGGAACCGAGAGGAATTTATCTCTCAGTCTTCAACCTTAATCGAGAGGATTTACCTATGACTTCGACATTAAACCGAGCGGGATTTACCGCCGTCCTTCAACATGAACCGAGAGGAATGACCTCTCGGTCTTCAACCTTAATCGAGAGGATTTTACCTCTCGACCTTCGACATTAACTGAGCGGGATTTACCGCTCGTTCTTCAACAGGAACCGAGAGGGATTACCTTCGTCTTCTACCCTTAACGAGACGGATTTTACCTCTCGACCTTCGACATTAAGAGCGGGATTTACGCTCGTCCGTCAACATGAACCGAAGAGGAATTTACCTCTCGGTCTTTCAACATCAACCGAGGAGGGCTTTACCTCATTAGCCGAGCGGGATTACCACTTGTCTTTCAACATGAACCGAGAGGGGAGTTACTCTCGGGCTCGACATTACCGAGACTGGATTTACCGACTCGTCTAACATTGAACCGAGAGGATTTACCTCTCGGCCTTTGACCAGTTAACGAGAAGGATTTACCGTTCGTCCGTCAACATGAACCGGAGAGTTACCTCGCGGCTTCGACATAAACCGAGCGGGATTACCGCTAGTCATTCGACATTACGCGAGAGGAATTTTCGCTCGTTCTTTCAAAATTGAACCGAGGAGAATTTACCTCTCGGCCTTCGACATTAATCGAGCGGGGGATTTACCGCTCGTCCTTCAACATTGAACCGTTAGCGGGCGATTTACCCGCTAGTCCTTCAACATGAACCGAGAGAGATTTAACGCTCGGTCTTCGACCTAGGAGTGCTTCCAAGGGAACGGACTTTACCGTTCGGCTTTGCAGAGGGTTTTACCTCTGTTTTGAGCTAGGATTGTTTCCTAGTGAACGGATTTACCGTTCATTTTGAGAGGGCTTACCTCTCTCCGAGGGGGATTTACCGACTCGGTCTTGACCTAGGAGTGCGTCATAGGGACGGCTTACGTTCGCTTTGAGAGGGCTTTACTCTCTGTGGTGAGCTAGGCGAGTGCTTCCTAGTGAACGGCTTACCGTTCCTGTTCGTCTTGGAGAGGCTTACTTCTCCCGAGAGAGATTTACCGCTCGGTCTTTGACCTAGGAGTGTTTCCTAGGGAACGGGCTTTACCGTTCGAACTTTGAGAGGCTTTACCTTCTCATGAGAGGAGTTACCGGCGGGTCTTGACCTAGGGTGCTTCCTAGGGAAAGGCTTTACCGTTCGGCTGTGAAGGGTTTTACCTCTGGCTTGAGCTGGAGGTTTCCTAGTGAACGAGATTTACCGTTCGTCTTTGAGAGGGGCTGTATCTCTCTCCCGAGCGGGATTTACCGCTCGGTCTTCGACCTAGGAGTGCTTCTAGGGAACGGGCTTTTTACCGTTCCGGCTTTGAGAGGGTTTTACCTCTGCTTTGAGCTAGGAGGTGTTCCTAGTGAACGGGGGATTACCGTTCGTCTTGAGAGAATTTTACCGCTCTCCCGGAGGGATTTACCGTCGGTCTTGGATTGATCGTTAATTATGGAACTTTGGACACGAAATGAGTAATTAGTGTTTGACAATAAGGAGCTTCCCTTCGTTTATTGATATTCCATGATACTTTTAGCATGAAGTTCGTTTATGACTGATCTTAGTGGCAACTTGCCTAGTTGATTGGCGGGCGTGGATTTGAATAGATATTCTCAAGATGTTCATGCTGAAATGAAATTCTCATGATGATTATATATATGGTATATAACCGTATAATAAATGATTCGGTTACCAGATATTATGAATTGCACCGAATAAATCACATAGATAATAAACAAGGTATCAAAATCGTCTTGAGATTTTATAATATTGCTGTTGATAGTTATCTCTCACACAACAATTTCTTTGACTATTTTAAACATGCCAGAAAATGTTTCGGTTTTATAATAATTAGATAATAGAGGAGACGGAGTATTACTATACGTAGATATAAGAGATCAGAGAGTCAGAGTTGACATTATTAGTATGGATTATACTATATTATTTAAAATATCTATAAAATAGTTGTTATAATTATATTAGCAATTAGATATTTTATGAAATATTCATATTCAAAAAATACGTATATTGTTGATGACGTCTCACGTAAAAATAGTGTTCCCTTTGTCGAAAGTTTTGCGTTGTTGATTTGAAATAGTGATGTCGAGACCGAACGATTGTCTTGGTTTCTTGTGGTTCTAATCATCTTTCTGGTTGCTTGTTCTTCCTCCATGCTCCTCGTGGTCACCATTGGGTTGACGCTCGGCCCCACGTAGGCCGCCAAAAGTTGGTGGATACTTTTGGGACGAGAGACTAACCTACTGGACGGGTCTGAGACGCTCGCTAGCTCCAAATCTGAAAGACTGGTCGATCGGTGTTGGCACAAACCGATCGTCTCTTTCTGACGAGGGGAGGATTGTACCTGCAAAAGGTTACTCCGACGCCCAAGTTAGGCGGTGATTTGAAGAGCCCGGCTCTTGGTTGCAATTTAGTGAATGATTATCACTATTGAATATTTGAGAGTAACCGTAGAGTAATAATGCGTTGGACGTACCTGGCTTTTGGCCCTGGCTTGGTATTTAAATTTACTCATGATACTGAGCTGATATAGCCCAAAATAAAAATAAAACAGAATAAGATATAAACAGATACATGAATATCCGATTGGTTGTTGTAACCACTCGGTTAATATTTTAGACTATACACACACCCTTACACACTTACCAGCTAAATAAGTCAATACTTTCCAATCGTATTTGATCATTCCTTTATATTTGAACTATGCGGACTAATAAGAAAAAGGTTGAAAAACCATATAATTATGACATGATCAACTTTATAAATGTAATCATTAACAATCACTCCTTTTAAACTGAAAAATATTTAAAAAAGTTGAAGAAGATATGGAATAAATGGCAACATATTAAACCCTGAAAATAACATCTCATAAAAAAAAAAGCAATAAATCGAACCTAATTTAAGCAAGAATGTCATTACAAAAAGATTTTTCCAGAAAACTGCAACGGATAATGTTAAACAAACCAAAAACATTAATTTATAAAATGTGCCAAAACACAAGTGGTCATGTTGAATTTACTATTTGGGAATGCGATTCCTCTGTCCGTGCCACCCGTCTTTCTACGTTCACATCCATAAACAAGAGAAGAAGGAAGATTCATGGCCATGTAGTTGAACACAGTTGTTCATCCTGTAATCTTTCAAGATGGGACGAATCAGCCTTCTGCTTGCAGATTTCGTTCTGTCTTTCATGTGGGTATGCTCCGGTGTTCTGTTCGCCGTCATCGTCTTCCAACATCTTGGCTTCGGTCACTCACCCCTCGGTGAGGTTATCAAAACCACCTTCTCCGTCGCCAGCATGTTCTTCTTCGCCTTCCTTGTCAAGATTACGCGTGGCGGCGCCTACAACCCCCTCACCGTTTTGGCTGATTCTATCTCTAGGGATTTTAACTACTTCCTCTACTGCGTTGGTGCTAGAATCCCCGCACAGGTTCTGTTTTTCTTCTGTTAGAACAAATGAATACCCTTTTCGTTTTGGGTCTTTCTTTTCTTTTCTTTTTTTGATCTTGCGCTACCCCGGTTTTTTAATTAAATGGCCTGGATTGGAGATGCGAAGAGATGCGAAGAAAATTGGTGGAAATGGAAATTTTTATTTGTGGGTCTGTCAGAAGTTTTCGTTGTGACGAATTAGCATTGGGACGTAAGTATGTGAAAGTTGACCTTTTTTGCCCCCTTTTGACTGTGATTGACTAGGGTTGAATTTCATGCTATTGCTGGTTAATCGTGTTCGATTTTGCTCTTGTTGCCTTGATTGAAAAGTTCAGAAGTATAGTTGGGTTAGATGATGATGGTACATTTTTTAGCATTGTTGGTTGATGATACTTTTTGTCTTTGTGCTATTGTGCCGGATTTGCTTGCACTGGACATCATTCAACTTAATAATCACGTGATGGGTGGAACATTTTAGATATTATTCAGATATCTTGATATTCTCAATGTGCAGAAGATGGCTTAACTACATTATGGATAGTTAGTTAAGATTTTGAAGCCGCCATAGGATTCCTTTGGAATTTGCTCTGAAGATTCAAAATTCGTGCTTTTCTCATGTTTGGACCGCAAAACAATTTTCTTGTTGTCTTGATTAATGACATACTGACATTGATTCATTGCCAAACTATTTTCATAAGTTATACGTTGAATTGTCATTGATGCATTCACGTTTGAAGTAGGTAAAATTCAAAATTTAGATTCATGTTTATACCTAAACTCCAACATTATAGATTGTAGAATTTACCTTGTGGGAATACCTTCCAATCCATGGATCCTTAATTTCATGAAATCAATCACGTATGTGATTCTTGTTGGCCATGCTAGAAAGCAACTTAGTTAATCACTTTCCTGCAGTTGCTTGTTTTCTGTTATACATCTCAACCATAGCCGTGATTGTCTCAAAACTCATCTTGAGTTGAAGAGTATCATTGAAATATGCATGTTTTTCAATCTCTCCAGGTGGTTGGAAGTATTATTGGCGTTAAATTTCTTATTGATACCATTCCTGAAGTGGGACAGGGACCACGTTTGAACGTTGACATTCATCAGGGTGCACTCACAGAAGGATTACTAACCTTTGCAATTGTAACCATTTCACTTGGACTTGCCACAAAAATTCGTGAAAATTTCTTCATGAAGACTTGGATTTCCAGCCTCTCAAATTACACTTCATATTCTTGGTTCTGACCTGACTGGTGGTTGTATGAACCCTGCATCAGTAAGTACTGCTGTATCCGAATTTTCTGTCATCAGAAAACTTTGGTCTTGTGAACCATAGAAGAAACCTTTGTTGTTTTCTTGCTAAGTAACCTTGGTTTGACTTGTTCAGGTGATGGGATGGGCTTATGCTCGTGGGGATCACATAACAAAGGAGCACTTCTTTGTATACTGGCTTGCTCCCATAGAGGGCAACTATTTTAGCAGTGTGGACATTCAAATTACTGGTGCCGCCTGCAAAAGAAGATAACGCAGCCTTAAAACGTAAATCTGATTAAGAAGAAACTTCATTTTGTGTCAGATGTCTTTCCACTTGCTTAAAATATTTGTTTTTACAGTTTGTGGGATGAATATATGGCAAGCCAAGAACATGTACAGGTTACAGATATAATCATGGATCAGAGTGTACTATTTTGTCAACTTTGTGTTTGTTATATCCATGCTCTTCCAATTGTCTAATTCCATTTTTGCACGCGTGCATGACTCATGCATTCTACTTTCCTTCTGTCTTATTAACCACAATAAACTTTTCTGTCGGATACATGAACAAAGATGAAATGGCAAGGAAACTCACGAATGAACGGTGTTTTTTTTTCAAATGCAGAACACCACTGTTGACAATGTTATTTTATCATGATATGTTTCTTGATTCTTGGCATTTGCAAAATAAATGTCATTATTTATAAGAGACAAATCATAAGTACTTGTAAGTTAAAAGTCAAATTTGGGTACGAAATAAGCTTCTAACTTAATTTTAGTCTGTAAAGACATCAATTTCATTCTTTTTTTCATCTTTATGTATGAACATAGAATAATTATCTAACTGGCTTCTGGGAGTTTTTACACAGTTATGTAACATTATTTGCTAAGGACAAAAGTGAGTTATGTAACATAATCCAAGTTCTTTATAATTAAATATTGAGGCATGTTTTTCTGATTGACTTCTACTTCAATCCAAAAGATCCAACCTTACATTAAATACCTCAATTATAGAAGTACAAACTGTTACCCTGCGTGCAGAGCAGATTCCAAACATTTCATATAACTTGTTCCAAAGTACATTAGAATATTTATGGGGTGTGTATTTAATGTTATCCGTATAAAGATCATAAATGATCGATTCCTCCGTATAAAGAAAATGTTTCACAATCACATTAAATCTCACCTATGCATATGAACCTCAAAAGTTGTTTTGATACGCCAACAAGATCATGAATCTCATGGGATAAAAAATTAATAGGTGTTCACATGTGGTGTGTCTGTTAATCAAAAACATAAACTATATGTCTTCTCATATCATATTATAAACAACTTATTTTAATTAAAAATAATAATAATAATAATAAATTACAAAAGCTTATCAGACACTACTTCTCTTAATAATTATGTGATGTGATGAGTTTTGGAAGTGATATATGCTTGTGTTTGTGTTTGAGTTGTTGTTTATAATCAATCCAAGATGGTGACAATTTCTCGATCAAAATTTCTGAAACAAATTCATTGAGTAGAAGAATGTTCTCCATTTTGATATCTTTAAGCAACTTGTGATATTCATTAATTTGAGACTTTATATCCTTATCTTCATTAATTTTCCAACGATAATAGTTCCCAACAACGAACATTTGTTTCAACACTGTATTTGAGAATTAACGAATCTCAAATAACTTTTATTTTTTTTATATGAACATTACACATCGAACGAATAATTGGAAAATGTACTAAGTAAATTATGAATTATTTTCAGATGATTAGTTTACATTAACATTAATATCGCTATGCCCACAATCAACTTGCTATATTAATAAAAGATACCGCATTTAAAATTTGAGAGAAGAGTAAAAAATAAATAAATTAGATGACAAAAATTGAGAAACCTCAAATATAATTAAATAAAATCAATGAAAACAAAAGCTGAATAGAAGTGAAAATATATATCAAATGAGTCCTAAATTGGACAATAGTTTCAGGCCTTCCTAGTGATAAAGAAACATGCCAGTTTTTTCACTTTTGTCTTTACTTTATGAATAAAAAACATTATTGAAAGTTGGTGCGATTAGTACCATGAGAAATGCATAGAAAATCCAAGTCCATGCCAGTTTTTTCACTTTGTCTTTACTTTTGGACAGGTCACGGACCATTATAATGTTGTCTTTTGAGTTCGTGGAAGATTCTTGAAGAATCCCATTATTACTAACACAAATATTGTACAAAACTAAATCTTTAAGGTGGTTCTATTTAAAATCTTTGATTCTAAAGAGTAAAAGATCTAATTTACTACCTTTCAGTCGGATAAATTATTGAGTCTTGTCTCCCCAAAAATTACATCTAAATAATACATCAATCTCGCTCTTCTCGTTCATTCGTATCATATTAATTTTATATAATTAATAATTTACTAAATATTATCATTTGGCGAGAAGATTAGAATTTACAATTTTTTAATTTTAACTAACTCCACTTTTACTATATTCTCGCTTATATGTTTTTTCATTTTTCGCTTTTCATCTCTAATCTAAACATATTTTAAGGATTTAAAAAATATCTTATTCTTGGTAAAAATTAAAATATTAGTGATTAACTAAAAAGTAATATTTACATGTTGAGGTTAATTGAATATATTTTTCCTAAAGTAAAACCATCGCTCTATCATGAGAGTTTTTACATAACTTGTTCCAAAATGACTGTGTAATAAAGGAAAAACACTGCTCAATTGACTAAAAAGCTCTATTTATATTTTTCTCAAACAAAAATATAAATATTTTGGATAATCTAATTTTAGAAACTTTTTCTTTTCTGTATTTATTTAATATCACAAATTAAAAATATATTACTGAGAATTTTAACTAAAGTTTATAAAAGTACTATACGTCAACTTTACAGTTTTATTTTTAACTTTAAGTAAATTTTAAGATTAAAAGAACCAAACCAAATGCCATCAGATGTTTTTCTTTTATTAAAAACTTTGAGACACTCTACAATATTATCATTGTTCAATAACTTCAACTCATTGAAATTTCTTTATCTTGTTCCAACAATATTTGCTTTAACCATTTTCATTCTCAAAAGGTTTATAGAAGCTTGAAAAAAAGACTCCAGGACTAGTTGTTAGTGATGAATGAGTCTTCTTACAAAGGATATTGTGGATAATGCAAAATTTGAGAAATAAACTTTATTAACTGACAATTGATGGATGAAGGTTGATTATATACTTGTTTTTACTGTCCCTATTTATGTATTCAGAAAAAATAGATATAGACATGGTTACTCTTCACTTAGTATATGAAATGTGGAATTCAATGTGGCAATGAGAAAGATCATATACCAACATGAAAG
The DNA here is from genome assembly GCF_018835915.1 of Vigna umbellata. The sequence goes on from NW_025905298.1 coordinate 18,067, forward strand.
GATAACATAAGTTGATAATATTCATCTTTTTTTTTTTTTTGAGAAAATAGAGTCAATATTAATTGATTGTTGGATAGGAGGAACATATCTTTATTGTCTTGCTCATTCTTTAAATCCAAGGTAATTATATTATTAAATTAATTCTTTATTATATTTTTTATACGTCTTATTTATAATATATAATATTATGTTAATTTATGTTTATGTATTTTTAATATTGTAAATTAAGTGAATGATTAAGTGAAGATTCATAAATATGTGTCTCACATCCATATGTGAAACTTAATCATGAAAGAAAGAAATGTTTTATGAAGTACTTTGAGATGTGGATGTAAGGAGACATATAAATATAAAGTATGCAAATTTTTCAGATGGAAAATAAAATTTTGCATATGTTTGACTCTTTAAGGAATAGAAGTAAAGTGAATGTAAATCATCATAAATTATGTCAGAAACAAGACAATAAAAAAAACGAAAAAAATAAACAACACAATAAATATATTTATGTTTTAGTGTATCTCCCAAATAGAGAAATGTTTATATAATTAAGGTTTAAACTTTCGGATGGTTCTCGTGTTTATATAGAAATCTCAAATAGGTCATCATATTTTTAACTGTCTCAATTAGGTCCATATATTTACAAAATATCTCAATTGGGTCCAAATATTTGTAAAAATAAACCAATTTTGTCAAGTTGTCACAAACGGCGTTAAAATGTGCTGAAATGGATATACTGAAGTGGATATTTTATTAAAAATAATATACTGTCAGTAATGATATGGAATTTAATAAATTAAAAAAAATAAAAAAATAATGTAAGCAGAAAAAAGTGAGAAAAATGGCCTGCACTCAGAAAATCCACGAGAGAACCAATTTGAAAATCCTTCCAACCCTAAATCGTTACTGTCTGTTCATCTTTGCTGTCATCTCCTTTGCGAAACCAAAGCCATCGCACTACAAAACCGAATCGGAGACAAGTTGGTTTCACCCTTTTGAAACGTACTTGAATAGCAGGAGATCTTTCAAGCTATGACAAAATTTCCATGATAATATCTTGGTACAACTCCACAATTATCTCATCCCTTTGAGCTGCACATAATTACAGTAAAAAGTAAAAATTTGATTAATATATGTATGACAATATATGATTCACCATCTCTCTATTTGGTAGCAACAACCCATTAGAATGCACCCAATCAGCCCCAATCACCCTCGGAACGAATCCAAATCGAGAAAGAATCAAAACAGAGAAAGGAGGGGAAAAGGTGATACGCGCACACAGAGAAACGTGGCAGAGAAGAGGGTGAAGATAGTGTGATTAAATCTCACCGGAGATGGCAGCGGCGGACGGCCTAGGGTTCCGACGTCGCAGAGCGGCAAGAAGATGAGGGCTCCAACGATGAGGGATCCGGCGCGCCGATCTGCTCGATTTCGACACGTCGTCGCAGCCTCCGTGATCCTTGCTGTCCTCCTCCGTCTTCCGCGACAGTCGCCACACAAGAGCTTCCTCAGATCCACCCCTTCAGCTCCACCACCTTCTTCCTTCATCACCTTCTTCCTTCATCACCAGTTCTTCCTTCTCCAGTTTCCTCATGAAACGGACGACGGTGCTGCAGTTTTTTAGGGGGATAGCGAAGAAGACAAAACTCAGACTCTCAAATCCCCTTTTTTTTAATCGCATAATTTTTCTATTTTTATATATTTATTAAATTCCATGTCATTACTAACAACATATTTTTTTTAATAAAATATCCACCTCAGTATATTCATTTCAGCACATTTTAACGCCGTTTGTGACAACTTAACGGTTATGGCAAAATTGGTTTATTTTTACAAATATTTGGACCCAATTGAGATATTTTGTAAATATATGGACCCAATTGAGACGGTTAAAAATATGATGACCTATTTGAGATTTCTATATAAACACGAGGACCATTCGAGGGTTTAAACCTATAATTAAATACATAACAATATCTCATAAATTAAGTGATGTGAGACTAAATTAAACTCTACAATATTATCCGATTATTTATGGATCTCATGCACCAACACTTAAAAAATATAGTTTTTAAACTACTTAGACAACCTTGTTCTCTTTGTTGTGAAAGGAATTGGATTACCTATTCCTATATATATTACGTGAAAAGAAATAAAATGACACCTAAAAGGACGAGGGATTTAATATTTGTCTATGATAATCTTCTTCTTCTCTGAATAAACTCCTCAATGTACAATGGAGAGGAACTAAATTGTGAGATATTGCAGGAAATAACTTTTCTTTGAATGACAATGCAATGCTTCAAATTGCAAGCTTATCTCTTGGTGTACCAGAAGATTTTGGTGTTTTTTTAAACATTATAGGCGGCCAACAATATAGAACCATTTTTTCTGGTTTTTTGAATATTTGCTAGTTGCTGATACCTTTATCACATTCTGCATTTTATTGAAGAAATCACTCATGCATCAACTATAAATATTTTCTACACACTTATCCAATCATAAATTTTCATATATTGTAAACCTATTCATTTTTTTCTATAGCTACCGGAAAATCATACTGGAAATAAGTCCTTTTAGTTGACAGTAAAAAAAACTTACACAATGACAATGAACATCTATTTTTAAATTCTCTATTTAACTGTAGAGAAACAATACTGAATTCAAGAGAAACCAAATTGGCAAAATAAACCGTTGATGAGTGGGGTTTGAGGGAAATCTCATCAATATTTGCTGTTAAGACAAGAGCATCCAATTGGAACATAAGAGTGAGGAAAATATCGTTTCCTGATAAGTACCTCATAAGGCTAAGATTCCTAATGAACTTCTATAAAACCAAAATGGAGATACAAAAGGGAGTTTGGAGAAAAAAAATATGATTAAACTAAAAAGGACCTCATCGTGGTAAACGTTTCCTCACTGTCTTATACAACCATAATTTACTTTGGCAGCAATACTAGTAGCACTGAAGATGAACATTTTGATGAAGATCAGAAGCACATGGATAATTTAATCAAATTATATACAACTTCAGTACACAAGTTGCGGTTCAAACTCTGCCAAATCTACAGACCCTGATTCAATTGGTGGCATTAAATATGCAGCCAAGATTTCAGACACCAAGCCAGCAACCAGTGGAATCCTCTTCAAGTTCTTCACCAACGGTATGTCATCACTCTCACCAATAGCAAGAATCTTCTCGTTTAGCTCCACCATCCTGTCCAACTTCCTCTTGAATTCTGGGTTTTCAACATCAAGAACAGCTGGGAAAATCCGAGCTGTTGTGCGGTTTGTCTGCAAAATCATTTCAGAAATGAAGCTTGAGTAACTGCTTGTAATTTATGAGTTCATCATTTGTTCTTTGTTGATGAACTCTTATTAGTAATAGTTTTCTTAATTGTAACTCAAGGCTCCATTATTTTCATCTTATCATACCATGTTACTAAATTCATATTGGGACTGAATAGAAACAAATTGTCATTGTAACAAAGAGTAATGGAAGTTAAAACAAGAACAATAGTGATCTCAACAAGTATGCACACAGAAGCTAACCTCAATGATGACATGCATGTCAAACTCTTTTGTGTTAAGTCCAATGCCTTCATAGAAAGCCGTACGTTGGCAATCATTAAGATACATAGTGACATAAACCTGCAAGATAAAATTGAGATTTAAGTTTTAAGCACAGTTAAGAAGGTAAATGGTCTCAATCTTATGAAAAAAAGACATTCAAATGTGATAACAAGTTTCGCTGAGACATGCATTATATATCATTTAAGGTTTGTAGGATTCTGTATACTAACTTTTCACTTGTAATCTCTATTACATTCTTATGCTAGCAGCATTTGGCACTACATGTTATTGAGTTCATCATAAGAATCTTAAAAGAAGCCATAAGCAAAGGAGAAAAAATACCGAGAGACAGAAGAAGCGAGCCCACAACTTTGCCTTCCAGTCGTTTAGAAATTGTGGCTGTGCCTTCATAAGAGCGGAGAAGAAATCTCCATGTCTGTTCTCATCCTGGCACCAGTTCTCAAAGTACTTGAAAATGGGATAACATTGATACTCGGGGTTGGCCTTGAGATGTCTGTATATGGTTATGTATCTCCAGTACCCAATTTTCTCTGACAAGTATGTAGCATAGAAGATAAATTTGGGTTTGAAAAATGTGTATTTTCTAGCTTTGGTCAAGAAACCCAAGTCCAGAGCCAAATTGAAATCAGATAAACCCTTGTTCAAAAACCTGCCCACAATCAAAATGAGGTCATGCACAATTACAAACAAGATATCAAATAGAAAATGAAAGGATAGTTAAGAGATGAAGGCCAAAGGTGTGGCCGTACCCAGCATGCCTGGCTTCATCCCTGGACATCAGAGAGAAAATCTCAGCCACCACAGGGTTGGTTTTCTGTAAAATAATAAATCAGTCCAAGAACGAGACACAAAAAAATTGCATAAAGCACAACATTGTACGAGATAGTTCACTGTAAAGACATGGACTGTAGCAGAACTACATTAACAGACCAACATCAGAACAACATAATCCTAGTACTTAGAACTGCAACAGCTATGGAAAAGAACAAAATTTGCCTCAATGACTATCTATATTTTTCAATGTCACCCAAAAACAATCTTACTAATGCATTGACAAGATAAAGTGGTAGAATTTATCATACTACAAACAGTAATATTAGTTGAAGGTTAGATTTTTTCTCTCTCTCTGACGGTGTCTTTAATTATACTGTAGTTTAATTTTTCCTTTGAAAGTCGAATGATACCTTGAGCCTCCTTCCAAGCTCTTTGTAGAGAAGGAAGCCAGAGAATTCAGCAGTGCAGGACCTCTCAAGGAACTCCACGAAGATCTGTCTGAGGGAGCCTTCAAGTTTATCAGCCGCTTCCTTGAACTCCTTGTTCCTGACGAAGTGGGTCTGGTTGTAGTCAGTCTTGAACTCCTGAAGCAAGGCCACAAACTCCTCCTGGTTGAGGTTCTTGTTGATCTCAGTGTTGAAAAGGGTCTCCATCTCATCGAAGTCGGTGGTGTAGAACCTTGGGGTCAGAAGGCTCTCCTTGATGCCCTTCTTGCTTGTCTTTGCGGAGGTGGATGGTGGTGGGGTGGCAGTGGCAGACATTCTTATGGTGCTGAATTTGGAGTATGAACCCATTCTGGGGCTGCCAAATTTGGGACTCACATTGGAAATTGGTTTCACAAGAGCCATCTCTGCAGCCATGTTTGGTTTGTTGAGGATGCTACAAAGGTTTGTGTTTGAGGTTGAGGACCAAGGAATGGCAAGCATCAAGGACAAGAACTGAGGAAGTTATAACTTGGATTGGGTGTGATAGAATCTCATCCAATGAAATCTTTGAAAGTTAATTGAAACTTGACACGTGGCAGGTGGTGTAAGCTTCTTCTTGCTTTATGATTGGTTGTGATGATTACATGTAGATCACAGCCTGTGGCTTTCTGGATACTTGTTTGTCTTGTTCAGATTATTTTAAATAAGTGAAAAAAAGAGTTATATTTACACATCAATTTTACACAGACAAGTACACAGAAAAAAAAAAGGAGAGTATTTGTAACATAAAAACAGAAAAAAACAGTGCTCTCTGAAAAGTGCTACGTGAATAATTTAATTCTTTATAAAATAAATGCTTTAGATTATGCTTGTTGATTTTTTATTTTAATTTTTGTTCAAGAAATTGTGCTACGTTGCAATAAAAATGTCTTGCAACAAGGATATTGCATCTGATTAACCTTTAACACTCAGATTTTTTATTCTATGGACGCAAAAGCAGAACCAATAGCAGTCATTGAGGGACAGAGCCTACAAACATGAATAAAGACCACACAAAACCCGGCCAATGGAACAAAAATACAAATGTAAAACAAAAGCTCGGCCACAGAAATTCCTTTTTTTTTTTTTGTATTTTCATTTTATTTAACATTAAAAATTGAAAGAAACTCTTGAATATCCTTTTGGGTAAAAATAATATATACAACTTTGGGATAATATTACAGATTTTTAGATATGATAGTCTTTTTTTTTAATTGTCAGGGCCACATTTTAAAATAAAATATGTTTGAGAAAGCAAAGAGTAACCACACCAATATATGTTTCCTCATGTTATACTTCCATTCAAAATTTTACACAAACATTCCCTTTATTTTAAGCACGTTGTATTTTAAGTACATAATAATAGAGAATATGGTAATGGGGTAAACATTATAAAATGTAGATATAGTTTTAGAAAATCTAGAAAAAGAAAATACTCTGAGCAAAATAGCAGTGCACACTTTTACTTACTTCTAACTCTCCATCTTCTATATAGGAGGGGTAACTACTCTAACATTAGCTAAAATTTATAAAAAATCATAAATTAATTTATTAAATAAGTGATATTCCTAAAAAGCTTGTGTTGTGACTTTCAATAAATTTTAGTAAATAATAAAAGTATTCAAGAGTTTGATAATACACTTTATAAAAAAATAAGTTGACTAAGCCAAAAATAAGTATTTTGTGGTAATAAAATTCAATGTGAGCTGAGTTGAGTGAAACTGAAGTGTCTTTTCCCTTTTCTGATCCTAGATTTAATTTTAATTAAGTTGGAGGTTCCCTCAAAAAAAGTTTTTGGATGACATATTTTAAGTTTGTTAATTCAATGCATTGAAACCTATCTAGCGATGACCTAAGGAGAGAAAAACATAATTGTTACAAAATGAAATTAGTGCACTACTTACAGAAAATCTAAATTTCTAGAGTAAATAAAAAATGATCCGATGTAGAGATCTTGACAGAGGATTGAGTGGAAGAGATAGGCACACCAGGAGCACCTATCATAAACTTAGCCAGACAATCTTTCTGCATTATTTTGAATGCAAGTGGCATTTACAGCTTACAACAAACACTTGCCACACTTTTATGCTAAAATGAGAGAGAAGTGCAAGCTCAATCTCCCCATTTCCAGCATGAATAGCATCAAAGAACTTGCATGAGTCAGCATATTGAAAATTCTTACAAAACCACAAATTGCTGCAAGTGTGGATGGAAGGAACCAAACCATCCTCAGTGTTTACTTCAAGGCACACAAGCAATCAGAGGACCGGCAGCAAACCTGAAACAAAGGCCAGCAAGGAAGGAAATGTCTTAATAGTGAAACTAAAATCACTTTCTCTTTTTGTACAAAACCACAGTATCCTTCATTAGAGACAATCCTGTTTGAATCAGGTGAGAACATTACAGACAGCATAATCCCCACCCCTTCTCAAAGTATTATTCAGCACAGTTGCATGCTCAGGACTCAAACTTGAAATCATTGGTTAAATTGGAACAACTCCACAGGAATTACTTCATAAGAAATACATTTTAACTGAATTTAAGTATGGTTTTAGGACCACCTTACTTAATCTCATGTCAGAATATACACTTTTGAAAAGGATCAAGCTTAAGGAACATCTCATCCATGAGCATCCCAAAATTTTCCAGAAAAAACAAGGATGAAGAGTGAGAAGACAACCTCTATGCATAAAAACTAAAAGCTGGCATTGTGGCTTAATGTGGGTGATTCCTGCTATTAGTTTCCTTATTTGTGTAGGTTCCATCAGAAGTAGTGTGTCTTTGAGCAGACTCTCTGGCTCTTCCTCCAGCATGGGAGCTTTGCACATACTCTTCCATTTCATCTTCACTTATGCTTTGGAAATTCAAAACCGTTGCGTTGGATGTTCGTGCCGAGCCTTTTGCATCATCCTCGATGCTGTAGAACGGATCGAAAGACCGCTGCCCCTCATCTGCAAACTTTATGTCATCATCAAAATTATCAAAATCAAAATTTCGCAGAAGTTCAGGAATAGGTAAACGACCATCTTCTGCACGCATAGATCCCATTTCAAGGTCAATTTTCTCCTTTGGGGTCAAAATTCCATCCGCATTGTTTGGAGTCAGCGATCCCACCATCATGTGTTCATCCTCCACAACAAATCCTCGGAAGTTATTCTTCGAACGAGGAATGCTGGAACAAAGTGTTTCATTGATATTTCTGCATGATCCCCTATTGAATGGGTTGCCTTTTTTGTCATACTGATATCGGAAGTTCTCATAAGTTGTCTGCAAGACAACAAAATCAACAAATTATATGTAAAGGTTATGGATAACGATTGAAAATGAGAAAAGAAAGTTTAACACACAAGACAAAAATCATTGATTATCAGAAGTTAAAAAGGAATCAAATCTACTTCTATTAGAAAGAGAGATCAAACTATTTATAGTGTTTGATCAACAAGCAATTCACCAACTGTACAACAGCTACCCACTAAAACAATAGTTAAAACCAGAAGCAGAAAGCAAAAAGCTTTATCCTTTATCCTTTACAATCTTCAACCAATAAACAACAATCTAAATCTAAGCAAACAATGGATCAAAATATTGGCCATATGGACAAGTCCCTGAAGAACGTTGCAGACAAGTTTCCCAGTAAGCTTCTTATTAAACTCAACTCGAGTCAGCAGAGTCACTTCCAAATAGAAAGAAAAAGAAGCTATCTTGAACATTAAAATATAAGTAAATTATTTGAGTACCCTGAAAATCAATGTACATTTACTGAAAGAAAACGAAGTTATATTAATGGCCAAACTCAACACGATGAAAGCGTTAAACCTGAGCAGAACCTCAAGCCTGAATGAACATGACATTAGAAAAAATAGTATGAGATTGGAGACCGAAATTTTTTTACCTACCTTCTCTGCAACAGAGAAAACAAAAGTAAGTTCATCAAGTTGCCAGGAAAGGACGTCTTGAATGGCTACACAATCTGTTATTTAATTTGATTTAAGCCAATCTTACTTGTGCAAACTATTACTATGATTTATTAAGCTACCGAAGATGTCAACTAAATATCCCAATATCATCAATGATACTTCATCATCCATAGCTAGCACAACGTCCAAAAAATTATTGTTTCTATGAATAACGGAAAAATAAAGTCAAACTTTATAAATATATAGCAGCTTTTTAGCTAAGTACATATTTCAAATTCAGCTACAATACCTAGTGTTCTGTTATTGTCTCACCTTTTCTCCATTTGCCATCCTCTTAGAAAATGAAAGCATAAAACTTTGATCATTTCAGTCATT
>NW_025905299.1:4656-16607 GCF_018835915.1 Vigna umbellata
TTGGGGAGGGGGACGGACGTCTTAAATATAGACGTCTGCCCCCTCTACAACGGACGTTTAAGGGTGCTGATCAGGGGGAGTTAAACGTTCATTTGTTAGCCTCTTAACGTCCTTGTGGAGGGAACGAACGTCTATCCTAGACCCCTCCCTGTCACACCCTAAACGTCCGCATATCGGGGGGCCGGACGTCTATAATATTATAGACGTCCGCCCCCTCCACTAGGGACGTTTAAGGGGCTGATAGGGGGAGTTGAAACATTCATTTGTTCAGCTTCTTAACATCTGTTGTGAGAGGGGGACAAACGTCTATAATATTATAGACGTCCGGGCCCCTTCCACGGACGTCTAAAACCCCCCGCGAATATCAATTTTAAATCCCCAAAGACGTCATATTAGTGACGGACCCGACGTCTATAATATTAAAACGTCGGGGCCCTAGAGTACCGGACGTCTAATAGTATTAATACTAAAAAGCGAACCCGCGAGCAGTTGCGCTCACTGTTCATCGTCTTCCCGCGAACTCTCTTTGCGGCATTGCTTTTCCAGGTCGTTTTCTCTCTTTTGGACCGTTTAAATTTACTTTCAATCCGATTACATTGCCCTGTGATGAAATATCTTTGATTTGAACCGATTAAAAATCGTTTTCGGTGCGTTTTGGTGCAGTCTCTTGCGTGTTCTTGGGCAGCTTTTTGACTGTTTTTTGGGCTACGTTTTACGCCGTTCCCTCCTCGATTTCCCTCCTTTCATTTGGAATCTACTTTTTCAGGTTAGCTTGTTCATTGATAAAGTTTTTTGTATGCATGTTTTTTACTCTAAGGTATGCATGTGTTATTGGCTTTTGAATATGCATGTATTAGTTGTGGTTATTAAATTGTGATATGTTAGTATATAAGTATCAAATATTGAGTGACACTTAGTTCCTGTTTAAAATTTAAACAAACGATTAATCTTTTTAATCATTTGTGTTTAAATTGAATTGTCCGATTGGACAGTTTGAGAAAATTAATTTCATAATTTGCAATAACATGTCAATTGGAGTTTATGGATAAGATTGATTAAAATTTGGTTCAGTATTTGTGTTGTTCTCCGGATGCATATTTGATTGTGGTCATCGTTGACTACTCTCATTTCGTGTATTTCAGAGACAATGCGAAATGCTGTCGAAATCTTATCAATTTTATGATGTAGACTTTAATGCATGTGTCTTAGCAAATATGAAAATTAATTTTTTGAATGGGTAGGGTCTAACCTTGTGAGAGTTAAAAAACTTCAACTGATGATTTTACGAACATAGTAGGATCGAAGCTGGATGAATGAACGTCGCATCAGTGAAGAATATGATAAGGGTGTTTTGAAGTTCTTGCAATACGTTGAACAAAATGCTAAGTCATTTATAGTTCTAATTCATTTTCTATGTTATTGAATGATCTAAATTCTAACTATTTAGTTTGTCATTTTAGTGTAACCAGCAGCTAGATTCATGGGAATGTGGCTTCTATGTGATGTGTTGGATTAAGACCATCATTCGAGCTGTCATTACAGATGACTGTAATGAGGTAATGATGTATACCTTGAATACATTACAAATCAAATTCATCTTCAAACATATATGAAACCATAATGAATCTTTCTTGAATTTTGCAGCGCTTCAAGAGTACATCTCCTATACCAGAGGACAAATTAGGACAGATAAGGACGGACGTTTAAGGGGCTGAAGACAATTAATTCTTCAACCACCCTGTCAGCACCCTAAACGTCCGTTGTAGAGGGGGCCAGACGTCTATAATATTATAGACGTCCGTCCCCCTCCCCAACGGACGTTTAAGGGGCTGATAGGGGGAGTTGAAACGTTCATTTGTTCAGCCTCTTAGACGTCCGTTGTGGAGGGGAACGAACGTCTATCCTAGACCCCTCCCACGGACGTCTATAATATTATAGACGTCCGTCCCCCTCCCTCCACAACGGACGTCTAGAGTTTCACTTATTTACGAATATGTCACCGGTCAATTATTTACGTTGGGACTTTTGTGGACGGACGTCTATAAGAGGACGTTGAAAGCCAATTCTGCACTAGTGTTAATAATAAGGAATACTGCGAAAAGAGAAAATTGAGAATAAACCTTGACTACGTATAATTTAATGTGATGATGGTTAAGTCATGGATGTTTATAAATTGCATTAATTTGTCTAGATATGAAGATATTATAGATTGTTTAAAGACAAGTTAGTATATAATTTAATTTATTTCAAATCTATATTTTGATAAAAATATTATGTGTTAAAATAAATATTATTTTTTTATATATCATCGATTTTATTATTTTATTCAGTGTAAAAACTTTTAATTCATACTTAAATTCTTAATATTATGCTGATATTTAATATTTTAACTTGAATTAATTTCATATATTTATGAATATTTAAATCCAATGTGAGTTTAACTACTTGGCATTATTATGATGATGATGATGAGTGCCGTAAGAATTAAAATAAATTCATCTACTTTTGTTTGAATAAATTAACCTTTTCATACTAGAAAAATACATAAAATAAATTATTTTTATGTAACAAATTTATCTAGTGTTCTTAGTGGAATCCGAAGCATGAATTTTTGTATAAGTGGCAAAATACAAGTGGTTACTTAATGCTTCTAATGGTTGATTCAATTGAATAAAAGAGTTTTAGGATTATTGATGTATGGTATTAAAAGATATTATAACGTAATCAAATTATCGAGATTTAGTTACATATTATATTATGTTAATATATGATAGTTTTACTATTAAATATATCTTAGAATATTATTTAATCACTTTCGATCAATAATATTGAATGAGCCTTATTGGACCATGCTATTTAGTATATTTGTTGGGTTGAGTACGTAAGTCCCACAAACTCATAAGTTTGATTATTTTTCTCAATCTCTATGACTTGTTCCTATGAAACCAAGATCGAAAACATTAAGGATAAGAAATAGAATTGTTTGATTTGATTTGTTCTTAATAGCCATGAGATGATCATTTTAAGGTGATCCTTTTGTTGACGGATGCTCCTATTATACTCGTAGTCTTTTGAATGATGAAAACCAACTATGTAGCATCTACATTGGGAATTCAAGTATTGTATACATCATTAGTCTAATCTTTTGTAGGAACTACCCATAATAACGACCTTACAAAATGAATCTATTTATCATAAAGGGATGTGTTGTTCATGACTCTACTTCACCTCAATTGTTATTTGAACAAGTAAAGTTATGTCTTGGTCGGAGAGGGAATAACATTTCTCGGTATGTGGTCGTCTTTGACTTTGAAGAAGGATTGATTATATGACTTTGCAGGAGGATTGATTGTCTGACTGAGCTGTGAGTGGTCGTCTTTGACCATGAATGTTGTCTTGAACGCTTTAGAGATCAAGATTTATTTTCGGCGTTTGTGGTTGCCAGAGTGATTAGGCAGTTCCCAAATGTTTGGATTTTAGACTCCTTTTGGAATGTTTGGATCAAGATTACTCGTACTTCATCCTCTTTCAACTGAGTTTCTTCTCGTACCTTATATGTATAAGGTTGATCATTTATAAATCTAACAACGCTCAAACATCAGGGATTTGATGAACATCATGATTGAGACCGATTTGTAAGTTATCATCATTTTGAGTTTCTTTATCTTTGAGTTGGAGTATTAGACTCTCAAAAGACATATTTGTCTTTTTGTCAAAAAAAAAAATTGAAGTTTTAATAAGAACGAGATTTTGATGAGAGAGGAGAGATCCACCACTTTAGCCACCTTTAAAAAGAAACTATTTTTTTATTGACCTTATGCATTATTCTTAATGCCTTTGAAATAATTTTTAAATGACTTTTCATTTGAACTTATGTGTTATTATTAACATCTCTTAAAAATCTCTGGAATGACTTTTTACTCGAGCTTATTATCTCTTAAATTTGGACAAGATAAAAAAATAGTTTCCTTATTATTGTGGTTGTCAAATGTTCTTATCAAGATCTAGAGTGTAAACTTTTGTATAGGTGAAACGATCTAAGTGGTGACTTAAATGCTCCTGATGGTTGGAATCAAATTTTTCGTTGTCAAGAGTTGAAGATCCACCATTCTGACACTTAAGTTAATAAGAAAGCTTTATGATATATGAATATAATAAAAAACGTGTATTTTTTATGAAATATTATATGTATCTATAGGATTTATGAATCTTATAAATTATGTTATAAAAATAAAAAATATCAAAAAAATATCAAATAATATCAATAAATATAATAACTTATTATTTATGTGTTAAATTAACGTAATGATAAGAATAATACTATATTTTATCTAATTAATATATATTTTATTAATATATGATATTAAAAAATATTATAACATAATTAAATTATCGAAATTTAATTACATTTTTATTAATATATAATAATTAAACTAATCAATATTTCTTAAAATATTATTTAATCACTCTAGATAAATAATATTAAATGAACGTTAGATGAAGTTGATATATTTGGTGCCTTGGATATATTAATCATGTATATTTGATTTTAACGTAAAATCTTTTTCGTTTAGCTTATTTAAAAGTTAAGATGCATGTACTTTTGTTCGTAAAGAAAAAATGAATGTATATTCTGCTTTTGTTTCCCTTATGGAAATATCTATCAAACACCCACGAGTACAACTTGATTTTAAACTAAATTTAATAAGCTTATATATTAAGAATAAAACTTCAAATTATATTTTGATTCGATTGTACTTTATTTTTACTTTATATTTGATAAATATATATTTGCAACATGGAAATATGTTTTTAATGTTAATTATTTTAAAATATATTTCATAAGTAGTTCTTAATTCTAATTTTATATTTTAAATTCTTTCATTCATTTGCTTATCATTAAATAAATCTTATATTATTTGGTTAAATGTTGATGGAATCATATTCAAGTTCAAATAAATAATTAAATGAAAATATAAAAAATACCCAAAATAAATTTTTTAAATCAAGAGTGAAACCTATGTTAAACAAACCATGGAGGGTGTTCGGTGTTGTGATTCGTCCATGCTGAATCACAAAAACGAACGAAAATGACGAAAACCCCCCGCGCAGGATTCGTTTTTTATGCATTATCCTAGAAGGTAATTCTGGTAATATGGCTGCGAAAATGGAGTAATTGAGGATTTTCGTGTTGGGAGTAACTATTTAAGGTGTGGAGTGAGAAGGGTTGTTTCTGAAACCGGGATATTTCTTTCTGGATTCCAAATCCTCCACAAGTTCAAACTTTGAACCCTCCATGAAAACGTTCACAACGACCTAGGACAAGGAGGTGGAGGATTCACAGCATCATTAGATAGAAATAAAACAGAAGGGGAGAAAAACTTGAATCGCCATCAGTTTTTGAGTCCACTGATTTTTTATTTTCTTTTTCTGAATCTGTAAGTACCACCCTCTTTTATATTGATTATTCTGTTTCCAACTATGGATTTTAAGTCACCCCTTCATTATTCTCTTAATGGGTGGGAAAAGTCCTTTTTTTATGTGCATTAAATTAGTCATGGTGTTTTTTTTTTTTTAATTTGTTATTTTTTAAATAAATTTTATTTATGTTTGCATGCAGTGGTGTTGTTGATCAGGAAGCGTAATGCTAATCAGTGGGAAGAGACAAGAGTAGGGGGAAGGATTTATGTAAGACGTTGGGGTTACATTCTGAGGTCTGTTTTGTTTTTTGACCACTCTCTCTCTCTGAGAAAGAGAAAAAATATGAATGTGGTAGGAAAAGTTGGAAGCTTGATATCTCAAGGTGTGTACTCAGTTGCAACCCCTTTTCACCCCTTTGGTGGAGCTGTTGATGTGATTGTTGTTCAGCAACAAGATGGGACATTTCGGAGTACGCCTTGGTATGTTCGGTTTGGTAAATTTCAGGGTGTTCTCAAAGGTGCGGAAAAGTATGTTAAGATAAATGTTAATGGTGTTGAGGCCAATTTTCATATGTGTCTTGACAACTCAGGGGAGGCTTATTTCTTGAAGGAGGTGGATGATGATAAAGTGATCGATTCAATTGAGGTTGTTCAAGATTCCATTGACAAAAAGAATGGCTATTTTGGTAATGTTCATAGACTTGATCATAGCATCTCGGATTCTGGGGTTCTGAAGTTGAAAGAACAGTGTGATTCCTTAGTTGTGCATGCGCCTCAAATTCAAAGGTCAGAATCTGATGTTGATAGAAGATTTTACGAATTCCCAGATGATCGATCTTCTTTAGAAGATTCAGTTGAGTTGTCAGAATACGACTCTAATTCATTCGGGAGCCTAGAGGGAGACAATTTAGCAGAGTCACAGGGTGCACATCCAGAGATGGTCTTGGTGAGTGTTGATGGTCATATATTAATGGCCCCTATCTCAGAAACAGAGCAAACTGAGGAGAATGTGCACTTAAAAACTCCTCAATTTCACCTGGGACCAGGTGAAGAGACTGACTTATGTGAAGGCAATGGAGAGATTGGTGAAAATGCTTGGGCTACTGATTATATTAGTCAGCTAGATGCTCAAACAACTAATGTCCATCCTAGATGTTGTAACATTAATGGTGACGATAATACTTTTAAGCACTTACACGAAGTTTGTCAAAGAGAGGAGGCACATATTAGTCAGACACAGGAAAACTTAGAGATTAAAAATCCGGAGGTGAAAACTGATTCAGAAGTGGCTGCATCTGGTATCAATAGGGAGAATGTTTTCAAAAGCTGTTTGGAGCTGCAACATTTTGGTCAGCAGGCTGGAAATGCTGCCGATTTACAAGATACAGGTTCTCCATTGGGGATTCAAAATTCAGCAGATCAATCTAATGGAAGTTGTTTTGTAGTTAATGAAGATGAACAAGGGAGGATTGTGCAACCTAAAAGTGGCGATGAGTTATCACCTCCTGGTTGTTGTATTTCTTCTAATGGTTATGGATATCCAAAATCAGAATTGGAAATTCAAGAGGTTGAGAAAAATGCATCTGGAGAAATTGAAAATGATCCTGGCTATCGTTCAGTTACTACCGAAACAGAACAGAATAATGAACATGTTGTCAAGTCAGTGACAAATAATACGGGAGATGAGAGTCAACAAGCCCCTTCACTCAAAGATGTCAGGGTTACATGTGAGGTAGTCGAACCTCAAACAGAAACTTCAAATAAAGGGGATCAAAGCCACTTGGGTTTGGGTAAGACCAGTGCTGCAAATGGCTTGCACTTGGATTCTTCAATTATTTATTTAATATTAATGCACTGTTTATTTATTTTTATTTAACTATTAATTTGAAGGATTTGAGATTTCACTTTGTGGTCATGAACTTAAGCTGGGGATGGGTTCAGTAGCTGCTGCTGAAGTGTTTGAAGCACATCGCATATCTTCGGTTGACTTCACAAGTTCTGCTCCTTCAATAATTAAAAATCCAAATCTTATTATCAAGTTTAAAGAGAGGTACATGACGTGGGAAAAGGCTTCTCCTCTTGTCCTTGGAATGGCTGTATATGGTTTAGATTTGCCTGTTGAGCCCAAAGATACGGTTCCTGTGGAACAGGATCAAGCATTGAAGTCTAGGGATAATGATCTAGGATCATCTTCGGCTGGGCGCAGATGGAGACTGTGGCCTATTCCTTTCCGAAAGGTCAAAACATTTGACCATACTAATAGCAATACATCAAATGAGGAGGTGTTTCTTGATTCTGAGTCTGGATCTTTTGCAGACCAAACTCCAACATCCAGTACCCAGGGATCTCCTGGAAAGCAATTTCTAAGAACAAATGTTCCCACTAATGAGCAGATAGCATCCTTAAACCTCAAAGATGGTCAAAATTTGGTAACATTCAGTTTCTCTACAAGGGTTCTCGGTACACAACAGGTTGACATTTATTCACTAACTTCTAAACATTCATTTATTGACATTTTTTGTTTAAGAGAGAAGTTTTAATTGCATTACAGGTTGATGCTCATATCTATTTATGGAAGTGGAATGCAAGAATTGTTATTTCAGACGTTGATGGAACTATTACCAAGTAAGGCTGCTAATAATGCTTTTTAGGCTACAAGTATTGTTTTAACTTGACCTGACATAGACTCTACTTCAATATTGTTATTTTTCTTTACAACTTCTGTTTGGATTAAATTAGATGTAGATGAAATCCATGTTGTCCATAATGCAAACTTTGGTAATTGTTGATGCTAATTAGACTGTTACAAAGTGAAAGGCAACGGAGAAGAATGGGGCAGGATCTGCTTTGAAGTGTGAAATTTCATATTTGTAGTTGTTCCTCGTCTTGGATTCAGGCTTTCTATAAGCTTATGGTGCATTAAAGGACTTTTAGTCTGAAGCATCTGTCATTAGCTTGTGCACATACTATGTAAAATTATGTTGCTGATCCTTTGACTAAACCTTGTAGAGAATGGACTTCGTTTCTTTACATTTTTAGATTGTCTCCCTGTGATGGTAGTGATAGAAACTGCATCATATGCAAAAAGGGTAGATAGAGAGAGAAAAAAATTATGCTTATTGATAAATCCCTTATCTGGGACAATGACTTTAAGGAGAAGATAAAATCTGAATGGGTAGCTGGTTAGTTACACTTTTTACAAAGCCTCATTAACTGTGGTGACTGTTCAATAATTGGACCTAACTCTATTTCTCCTTTGGTACTGCTTCTTCATAGGAGGCCTTACAGATTGCACAACATTCAAAATTTTTTGTTACCCATACCCAACATGTCTTTGTAATGATAGATTAGGGCTGTGCAAAAAAAAGTTAAATTAAACCTAACCACTCTTGAAAATTGCGGACAATACGCATAGTATTTAAGCCTAACTAGTTCAATTCTTTACTAATGGTTTGGTTATCTGGTTTTAAAAACTGATTATAAATAAAACTAATTCTAAATCAGTTTTGGACCATTTTAAAAATAAGTTTTGGTTTTAAAAACTGTTTTGGAATTAAAACCCAGTTTTGTTCGTAAACTGGTTAAATAATTTGAATCTGGTTTGGTCAAAAACCAAACTAGTTTTTAAAAAATAGAGTTGCTTGATTTAAAATCCAATCTATATACTCTGTTTTATGTTGAATTTGGTTTTCGTTTTATGTACAAAATCATGTACACCCCAGGGCTATAATGTTCGTTCATGACAAAATGATGTTAAACACGATTGCATTTCCTCTTACGATTAGACAAACATGTCTGAATACAGAGGGAATATAAGTCAGTTACACTATAATTTCAGAACCACAATAAAAAAAGGCTTATATTTTCTTTCCTTTTAGGTCTGATGTTTTGGGGCAGTTCATGCCTTTAGTTGGCAAAGATTGGACGCAATCTGGAGTGGCCAGGCTTTTCTGTGCCATTAAGGTATGTATATTTTTTTTTATTTGTACAGATCTAACATGTTTACTTAAATTTTGGTAGGATTGTTATGGCAAAAATTGAAAGAGGTAAATGGAAACAGATCTTCATAGGATATTTATGTAATAAGATTATTGTACAGTGGAATGTGTAATTAAATTTCAAAATCTTGTTGCTAGTTCTTTCATTTGTGTCTCTTAACATAGATGTGTACATTATTCCTAAATTTGGCTTGAGTTTGTACAACTGATGAGGGACTCTTATTAGAGACAGAAAACAAAATTCAGTTGCTAGGCCTAGGTAACTTCTATTTACCTCTTGGGTATTCTATTTTAAGGATGAATTGAACTGTGGTCTAGATATTCTCATTGCATCTGCAGTAATTTAAAGTTCACTCTCTTTGGTTATGTTTGTTTTATAGATCTTATGTAAATGTAAATATATATGCGCTCATAAATTTATGGGTTTAATAAAAGGAACTAAACCTTCCTCCTTTTAGCCAGGACTTGATATTGCTCCGTAAATGAGGCTGAGGCCTGGTCAAACATTTTTTGTTCAATCAACAAACGTAGTCCATAGGAAGGTGGTGACTAGTGTGACAGTCTACTTTCATTACCTGTTGTAAATAGCGCTTTATTGGGTTAAAAGTATCTTTAGGGTCTCCATATTGATTAAGATAAAATATCTTTAGAAACTTTCTATTTTTTTCTGCATGTTTTGTTTCTTTATTTTAAATAGATTAATTTTTACAAATAGAGAAACTGAGAATGTAATTGGTGCTAGTGTTATCAACACATTTTTTTTTCCTGTGTACTTTAAAGTTTACCATACATCGTTTACTTTCTTTTACTATTTCACTTTGCATTTTATAAATATTTTTACTAATAACTTATGATTACATAGCTACAAATGTTTAGTTTATCTAAATTTTGTATCAAGGATCATTAACATAATACCACATGATTCTGTGATTGGATTTTTTAGTTTTATTTCTACGAAAATTATTAAATTGGGTAAGTGTCCTGGACTTACACTTGAATTAACCCTTCCTTTATTATTAGTATTATTATAATTATGATTATGCAATTTAGGACTAGGATTCCTTACGTTATAGGAGAAGTAAATAAAATAAATTGAATAAAACTTATACAATTTAAAATCAACTTATCCATCTCAATTTTTGAACAACTCTTTCATCTAACTCCTCTAAAAGTAGAGGTGTGTAAGTTAATTTTCATTTATGGGAAAAGTTTGTTTCATTTTACTTTTGTACTTTTTTATTCTACGAGTGCTTTTTGATATGTTTATCCTAATTGCCCCAGATTTCTGCTTGCCTTTGTTTCCATTGGAATGAAAATGTAAACAAATTTAATGGTTATCAACATAACTTTGCGATCTGTCTAATGTAAAATGCAGTCTAGCAAGCATGGTGTTATGGTGAAGCCTATTGTCTTGTCAATTTATATATCTAGGAGATTAATTTCTAAATACTTTATCTGTATTTTATGTTAGGAAAATGGATACCAGCTACTTTTTCTGAGTGCCCGTGCCATTGTCCAGGCATATCTAACTAGAAATTTCTTGTTCAACCTGAAACAGGTATTTAAAGTTTTCCTGTGCTTTTTAAGTATTTGTATCAACATATGATTTGTTTTTTCAACGTTAAGATTATGTTGCATTAACTAATTAGTTTTTAGTTTTTGTGGAGGAGTATCAGTCTTGGTTTAATATATCGACTTGACATTACTTAGCTGCATATTTGGCTACTCGATTAAGATACCATTTCAAGGTTGCCACAGAAAAAAGTGGCATTAAGGTACCATGGGATTTAAAAATGATGTGGCGGGAGGTGCTAAAAAATGTATTTTTGAAGGAATTTGCATTAGAAAAAGAAGATAGCAGTAAAATCTTCTCTGTGGTAAAGCAAAATGTTTACACTTGTGATTATCGCTCTTTAACCCTGTCGAACACAAAATATTAAATAACATGGACATTTATTGTTAGGACTTGGAAAGTATATGAAAGGAGAGAGAGAGTAGAAAAATAAGGAAGAGTACCTTACTGCTGAGTAGTAAAATGGGGCGGGAAAAGTGTCTATATAAGAGACCTATTTTGTAGTTTCAGTTAGGGAGTTACTACTTGCATTGTATAGACCGGTTTTGAACCTGGTGAGGTAGGTTAAGCTCCCGGATTCTGGATTGTATTCTTGGTTCTTTTGCTGTGAATATCATACGTTTCTTTACTCATTCTTTAGTGTGATTCTTGGGTGTGATTCTTGGAGTGTGATTAGAGAGTGAGCGTGTTAGGCTTCTAACCCAGATTCCTAACAAAGTGGTCCAATTCTGGATTCTGGATTGTATTCTTGGTTCTTTTGCTGTGAATATCATACGTTTCTTTACTCATTCTTCTGTGTGATTCTTGGGTGTGATTCTTGGAGTGTGATTAGAGAGTGAGCGTGTTAGGCTTCTAACCCAGATTCCTAACAAAGTGGTCCGACCTGCCGGATTCAAATCGGAGGGAGAACAAGATGGACCGGAAGTTACATGCTCTGGAGAACCGAATTGAAGGAAGAAT
>NW_025905300.1:0-14098 GCF_018835915.1 Vigna umbellata
CCTACAAAGCAAAGAAAAATGTGCTTTTAATTATGGGAATAATGATTAATGTAAATTACCTTTCATAGAAGCAAAATGGTAGGTTTTCCTTCTTCCTCTTGAATCCTCTTTGCCATGGCTCTAGTAAGAGGTCCAATGTGTGTCTTAGATGGTCTTCCATCACAGTTATTATGATGTACTTTTGAAGGCTAGTCATAATATATCAACGTGGTGGCAAATTAAAATTATGTATTATGATAGGTCTAGGAAGACCTGTCATAGTAGACCTTTTTTATGGTTGTTAACTTAGCATCTGTCATAATACATGGGACACTGTGACAAACTCGAAATTAAAGAACCTGTCATCGAATCTCTTATATCCTAATTTTCACGTGTCCTCTCTAACCACATCTTCACGCTTCTCAATCCCTAATTTCTTATTCATGTTCCTTGTATCCTCTCTTTTCTTAGTTCATGATTCCGGTCACCAAACCATCAACACTGTGCAAGAACACTATCGTCGAGTTCGCTGGTCATAAAATCCCTAATTTCTTGTTCACGTTCCCTAAATCCATCAATTGAAGAGATCGAGTTTGCGAGAAGTATTTGGGAAGGGTCGGGTAACGAATTCCCTTTTGTTCTAAGGTTTTTTTGTTCGATCAAGCATTGAGTGTGTCGCAACCAGAATTGCGACGGGAAGACGAGTCGAAAAGTAGACGGGTTTGAGAAAAAGATTTTGGGAGTCGCCACCATAATTTATTATGGAAAAACTATGGAAAACCATAAAATAAGACATGGTTTACGAAAACTAGATTTTAGGTTCGGGAATCGGTTACGCATAAGGGAAGGTGTTAGCACTCTACTACGCCTGCCCAAAGATAGTACCTTTAATTAAATGTATAAAGTTGACGTGATTTTTTCAAAATATTTAATTTTTCCTAAAAATAATTATATAAAGAAACTAATAAGAAACAAAAAAATATTTTTTGTTTTATGAACCCGACAATGATTGACTTTGCTCCTACGTATATCCATTTATAATGGACAATCAGGGATCACGTAGTTCTTTATATAGAAAAAGGTTTGTGAGTTTGTTTAAAACTAATTATGAATTGTTTGAGATTTTTGAAAAGTGAACCCGACAAGGGTTGTCCTTGCTCTACATATATCCATTTATGATGGAGAATTAAGGATAACGTAGTTATGGTATAAAAGGTTTAGTTTAACAAAATTTGACATTTTTTGGTTTTAAAGATTTCGTTTTTTTATTTCAAGAATGGTGGGAAAAAGGAAAGAAATATGATTTAAAAAAACATTATTTGTGTGTAGTAAAAAAATAAAACCTTTAGAAACAAAAACCTTTCAAAGTACAATAAAAAGAGAAAAAGAATGGTGCAGACGTAACATACCTTTTTAGCTTTTAGTACTCCCCTAGTTCTTCTTTGGTAGTTTCTGTTGGCAGAGTTCTTCTAGCGTGAAAACTTATTTTCCTTTATACTCTCACTCACTCTTTCTATCTCTATTATTTCAGAGTATCTCTCTATTTTTTTTCTCCTCTTTTTCCACGACAAGGTGCGTATTTATATACACATTGTAATATTATGGTAATCTTGCCCTTAATTGTGAATTAATTGACAATGAACAAAATAGGAAAAGAAAATGTCTTGTTCCAAGAAAAAGAAATCAAATAATATTCAAGACATTGATTATAATTATTGTCAGAAAATTTGTCCATTTTTAAAATCATATTTTCCTCTTTAAAAGCAACTAACACAGGAAATTATATATTAACATACTATTTTAATTACTATTTTAATTACTGCTTATAATTATTGGCATAATATTGATTCAAATTATTATCATATTAAACTAATATTTTAAAAATATGTTATAGTGATGTGTACTGCATTAAGGAAAATTATTTTATTATTTTTTTTTGTTTTCTTTATCTACCATTGATTATTATTCTCTTATTTTTTTTTCTTTTTATCTTTATTTTTAATTTTTATTTTATTAACTTATCCGACGAAATTGTGATTCCATTTGCACCAAATAGAGCTTCATATATCTCAATGGGTGGGGCTCTTGAGTACACTCTCAAGTACTGGCTGAAATCCTTCTCCCAAGACGAGTTCAAGTTGTAGGCACGCACCATTCACCTCTCCAATTTAGTTACATTCAAATCTAAATTTCAAACTCAAATTTCATTATTTACTAACTTTGATTCGATTCTTGCTCTCAAATATTGACAAAGATACCTTGCATTCTAGTGTCGGATTGTCGTCAGCACTCAACGTTACCACTGCCAAAGTCGAAAAACTATGAGATAACAATTGAGTTGCTTACGGTAACTGATTATGTTTCACTTCTTCGTTGTGTTTTCGGTCGTGAATTGTGATTTGCTGTTTGTGGCTTTTTTGCAGCTTCGGTCTGTGAGCATTGTGCAGACGGAGCCAATCGTTGTGCATATTGATACATTCGATCTGGTTCTCGAGGAGAATTCTGATTTTGATGCATCGCTTAGCTTGAACTAGTAAATAATGAAACGAGGTTGATGATGCTTTATGGTTTTGTTGCCGTTTGTTTAACGTTTTTTTTGCTTTTGTCTATTATTACAGTTTTGCGTCGTCGGTTGCCTCTACCAAGGGAAGTGGTTATGGTTTCGCTGATAAGGTTTGAGCTTGATTCTGCTCTTTGTTTATCTAAGCATGAGTCCATACATGTGTATACTGTTAACGGAGTTGTTCGTAGTCAAATCATGCTTCAGTTGATTTTGTAGCAATTTTAACAAGGTTGGTGAGATTTGAATTTGAATATTTATATTGTGAGGAAAAATTCTTAATAACATAGTAAAATGTACATAAAGATAATTTATTGATTATAAGGAGAGATGACTAATTTTAGTCTATTATTAAGCCTAATAAAGGAAAAGGATGCAATAAAAGATTGCAACATTGTAGTGCTGTTCAGCCTAATAATTTTATCCTTCCTATTAGGCTTGAAATTCCTAGGTTGATCAATTGTCCATGAATCTAATTATATTGTTTGATTGTTAATAGTTCTTACTAACTAGGGGTGATTGTCAGATTGCCGATGGTATGACTATACAAATTCAAACAATCTATTGCTTAAAACTTGTGTTCTCGTTGTCATGGGGAGCAACATGGTAAGTTCTTGATACCAGCCAATGCTTTAAACCATTGCTCTATTCAATATCTTATTTATCATTTAATAATTTATGTTTTACCAACCTTATCAAGTTTTGATACTAATATCTTGTTCCCAGCTGGGATTGATGCAATATCTAAATTGTGTTTCTTGTAATGTCGTTAGAATATAATGGGTGATTTAGAGGGGACAATCTTCATTCTTATCATAGACATTATGTGTGATATAGATTGTTGTGTTTGTCTCAAAGGCAATTTATAAATGAAACTTTGTGTGACTTAATCTAGTTCTGCCCCAAATCTTTTTATGATATCCTCATTCATTACTCTTATTGTAGGGCACCACCTATGACATCTATCATCATATGCAACCTTTTGTTGTATAATACAAATGTATAATACAAATGAAATCTGGTAGGTAATTATTTCAAAACTAAGGCTTTCTGATTCTAGTTGCCTATAGCACTTCATTGAAGAACTTTTACTACCAGGTTGTAAATCTTAAGGAAGTGCGAGAATTCTGTAAGTACATATATTCAAAATCCTAAACGTTCTTGTATTTTGAAGTTTAACCAAATAATATTAAAATGGGATAATAATCTAGGATTAAAACACAAAGACTTAAAACTTGAATCCTCAACATAGAAAACCTACACAAGACTTAAAACTTGAATTCCCAACACATAAAATCTTAGGAAAACATTTAGGCTCTTAGAAAATAGAAAAATATCTAGGTCAAAAAGATCCAGACGCTATGCTAAATGCTTGTTATTCCTAAAGCATCTAAGAGAGTTAAAGCTAAACGCTTAAAGCTTATCATACCCAAAGGATATTCAGTTTAGCTCTCGAAAACAAAACAATGTCAAAACAATATCTTTGACAAAACACTCTAAAAGACTAAAAGATAAAATACAAAAGAAAACATAAACAAGTTCAACGGTATCTGTCTAAAGAAGAGACATAGATCAAAATAATCGTTTAGTTGGCTTAACAATACCATGAGCTAAAACATACTTCGTCCAAAGATGAAGTCTTACTCAACACTTGGTATTTTTAGAAGAAAAGCTTAATTGTCTAATTTTACCTTACGGTAGGAAATCAAAAAGCACTTTGTTGTTCTAAGCAAGCATTAAATGACATTAAATGCTCAATGTTCAAAAGCAACAAAAGTGATAAGAAAAGACCTATCTACTGCATGCACAATTTACTTTACTCTTTGCAAACAAGCTATTCTACACGCATGTATAGAGCTTCAGATGAAATATCAGAAAGTGGACGTTAGAAACAAAAGAGATATTCACAAAATATTCTTCACTTGATGCCATGCCTAAAAGGATGTACTACATACTTCAAGCAAAGTACTGAAAAAGAATGTCTGCTCTAACAAGTTGACTTATCCAATGGTTATTGTACACGAAGAAAGAGAAAATACAAGAATCAAGGCAACCGCTCAGTCTAACAGACATTTATTCAAGGAGCCTTTAAATAGAAGAGCTTTCGAAAGAAAAATCAAGAGGATAGCTAAGAGAAAAGCTTACAACGAAATATCTATCCTAAGAAGCTATCAAAAGAGAAGAAAAGAAAGAGCTCAAGAAAAAGATCTTATCTAAGCAAAAAAAGAGAATAAGAGAAAAGAGAATAGAAGAAAAGAAATACTCTCAAGCTTCATTATTGTATTGCTTACTGATTGTAAGAAAGAGAGAAGAGAGAAACACCTGCAAGTGTTTAGACTACTTTGTATTGTATTCACATCCTTTCTACAAGAGTAATAATCTAAACTACTTGTAAACAATCTTTAATTGCAGTTCTGGAGAGAATTAAAACACTTACAACTGAGCTCATTTTGAGTTGAGGAAATCTACATGCAATAGTCTAGTACCAAGAGTGATGCGAATACTTAATGGAAATCTAGGCGTGGTAGTCTAGTACTAGGAGTGGTGCGAATACTCAGACCAGGAGTGGTGAGAATACTTAGTTGTAATCTTGTGAAGATTATAGTGGAACCCTCTACGGAGGAGAGTAGACGTAGCTTAGTTAGAATGAACCAATATAAAAATAACTGTGCATCTATCTCTTCTCTTACCTAAACGTTTCTCTTATAAAAATCTACAATTGTGCTTTTATTTTCAAATACAAGAACTCTCCAAGCTAAACAATAATCTTCAACTAAGGAAGTTCTCATAAAACTCTGCAGTGTGTATTCTTAATAACACGTCAAAAGAAATTATTGTTTACAACTTTTATTAGGTCAAGTGTCTAAGATTTCATAAGATATAATTAAAGATCGACTGCGTGCTATATCAGAAGGGTAGCAAAAAGAATTTTTCCATTAAGACTATTCAATCCAACACCCTTCTAGTATTTTTAAGGTACTTCAATTGATATCATAGCTAACCTCACGGGATTAGTTCTTAACAGGACTTGATGAAACTATCCTGGAAGATGGAAAATGAAGGATACGCCATCAATCGTCCTCCCCTATTCAAGGGTGAAAAGTTTGACTATTGGAAGCAAATGGACTGACGAGTAGAAACAAGTGGACTGATGAGTAGAAACAATACTACCTATTAAACTCTAAAGCTCACAAGTCTCTAATGTACGCTCTCTTTGAAGAAGAATACATGAAGGTTTACACTTACCAAGGAGCTAAAGAAATGTGGGACATCTTGGTCATCACTTATGAAGGATCAAACGAAGTCAAAATGAGTAAGTTGAGCTTGTTGACAAGATAGTATGAACTGTTTTTGATGCTTGAAAACGAAAACATTCAGAGCATGTTCAATAGATTCCAAACGATCCTCAATGAGCTGAAATCCCTGGGGAAGTCATATGATAACTTCGATCATATTGACAAGATACTGCAAAGTCTTCCCAAATAGTTCAATGATAACGGTTGAAAAACCGTTATTTTTATACTTAATTTTTTTAATCAATCAACCCTTTTTGACTTAGAAGCTTGCTTGAACTCATGTTTTTTCTTTAGTTTTGTGAATAAGAGAGTTGAAGGTGAATTTAATGGTTTTGTGCTAGATTCCCTTGATTTTGTAGGCTAAATGAATGATTTGAAAGAAGAGTTAAAGTACCGAATGGTTGGAATGCAGAAAAGTCAACCAGAAACCAGAAAAGTTAACCACTCAACCAGAATGTAGAAAATTCAACCAGAGTGCAAAAAAAGTTGCGCTGAGCGGTAATTACCGTTGAGCGCCAGTTTTCAGGTGCCGAAATCACCGCTGAGGAAAAAAAAAACGCAGCTGAGCGCCAATCTCAAGTGTCACACTTGCCGCTGAGCGGTAAAAACCGCTGAGCGCCATTTTTATGGGCCTTGGGCCACTTTTCTATAATTTTTAGAATACTATATAAGGTCTTAGTCAACTTAGGTCAGTCATCTTTGGCTGGGACGAAGCAGAAACACACTCTTTCACCCCTTGGAGGAGGATTTTGGATGCTAAGGCTCCTTTCTCAATTTCTAGGGTTCTATTTTTTCAGTCTTTCATTGTATTTCATCTAGTTTCACCATGAATATGGTGAACTAAACATTTGTTGTTGTTGGGGAATAAATGTAATCCTTTTCAAACTCTCATGTATGGAATTTGTTCTTCAAAATCTTCTTTAAGATACATGCTTTCTTTCGTTAATTGTTAGGATTTTTCCTCTTTGCTCAAAGAATACATTGTTTAAGTCATTCGATGTCATGATCATTGATTTTGTCGATATGGACACATACGGGGAAATCTAGATCTGGGGAATCTCTCCCAATAGTAGTATAAACCTAGACATAGGAGTATGATAGTTGGTTGCCTTTAAGCTTCTATTCACTATAATGCATGATTAATTGCTAGGGAGACAAGACATTGTAAACTAGTGATTATGATTAGGCTTTCTTCGCCGAGACATCAGGTTTAAGGTAATTTAGAAAGTGACATTAACAATTAATGAAGAAAGATGAATTCCTGAATACATGAGATTAGATAAGGATGAAATTGATAAACCCCAACAACATAATCATCCATATATTTCAATTCACGTGTTTTGTTTCTTCTTACCATTGATCAATCCATGCATACATATTTACTTTTGAGTATTTGCATTTAAATCCTAAGCAATCGGTTTTACAAGTCTTAGCTAATCAACAAACCACACAACTGTCTAGGCCGTGAGTCCTTTGGGAGAACGATACTTGGTCTTACCAGGTTTATTACTTGATACGATTTGGTTACACTTGCCGAGGGTTTAACATTCAACCGAGATAATAGCTCGTTAAATTAATTAATTTTTTAAATCTGGTCTACCCTATGGCAGCGGTTGTGGTAGAACCGAGGCCATAGACTGCTTTCTACCTCCGTTTCTGCCACAACTGAGGCCTATACTATACTATTTTTTTTAATAGAAGGTATGTTTTTATGACATCCACTATCACAAAAATAGACCTGCATATAAAACATAATATTTACAACATAGATTCAACACAACAGTCAATATTTAGAACACATAATGTTTAAAGCATAATGTAAAAAGTCTAATAACTATAAATCAACTGACACTAGTGTAGAAAATGCCTTTAACGTCACCTTTTAGACGTCTGACCCTCGAATATTGAACATGAAAAATGACCGGTGGCATTTTTCGTAAATAAAACAACCATATAGACGTCTGTTCTAGAGGCAACAGACGTTTAAAGACATATAGACGTCTGATGTGGGGGAACAAACTTCTATATACTCATTTTTGAAATCTAAAAAGTCACTTTTTAACTCCATGTAGTTGTTCGATCCCGCGAATCCGACTTCTATTGCCCTTTAGATGTATGATGTGGGAGGAACCGACTTCTATATTCTCATTTTTGAAATCTAAAAAGTCACTTTTTAACTCCATTTAAACGTCCGATCCCGCCAATTCGACTTCTAAAGCCATATAGACGTCTGATGTGGGGGGAACCGACTTCTATACACTCATTTTGAAATCTAAAAAGTCACATTTTAACTCCATTTAGACGTCCGATCTCACTAATCCGACTTCTAAAGCCCTTTAGACGTCTGATGTGGGGGAACCGACTTCTATATACTCATTTTTGAAATCTAAAAAGTCACTTTTAAACTCCATTTAGACGTCCGATCCCGCCAATGCGACTTCTAAAGACCTTTAGATGTCTGATGTGGGGGGAACCGACTTCTATATACTTATTTTTTGAAATCTAAAAAGTCATTTTTTAACTCCATTTAGACGTCCGATCCCGCCAATCCGACTTCTAAAGACCTTTAGATGTTTGATGTGGGGGGAACCGACTTCTATATACTCATTTTGAAATATAAAAAGTCACTTTTTAACTTCATTTAGACGTCTGATCCCGCCAATCCGACTTCTAAAGCCCTTTAGACATCTGATGTGGGGGGAACCAACTTCTATATGGTTGCATTAAAACACCACGAACGCGAGACAAGAATTATGTGTACTTACTTTTCATCATCTTCCTCGCGTTTTCTCTCCACGGGCTACGTTTTTCATGTTCGTTTTTGATAACGGTTGAATTTACCATTATTTGATACTTAATTTTGATACTAAACACACCCTTTTTGTCTTAGAAACTACCTTGGAATCATTGTTTTGATAAATAAGAGAGTTGAAGGTGAATTTGATGGCTTTGTGCTAGATTTCAATGTTCAACAGGAATTGAGATGATTTGGAAGAAGATTTGAAACTAGTAAGGAGTTGGAACTCAGGAAAAGATGGAAAAGCATCAAAGAAGGGAGATCGCAACATCGTTGAGCGCCACTTTGGGGGCCCTTAGTTCCAAAGTACACTGTCTCACGCTTGGCTGCCCTTTTCTGGCTCGTGCCTGGGCGCCCTTTTCAGGGGCGCTGAGCGCAACTCTGACGAGACGTACCACACTTTCTTGCCTTCTGAGTTGACCCTGAGCGTAACTTGTGACCCGCACAACGCTGAGCGCCACTCTTGTGGACTTGGACCCATTTTCTATTATTTTGATGTTCTATTTAAGGACTTGGACGTCCTATGGTTCATATCTTTGGACGAAATAGGCTCAGAACACACTCCTTGCTCCCTTGAGGCGGAATTGGACGCGAAAGCTCTTATCTTCAATTTCTAGGGTTTTATCTTTCATTCTTTTCCATTGTTCATCTAGTTTCACCATGTCAATGGTGAACTAAACACTATTTGTTGTTGGGGATGATGTAACCTTTGTAAAATCTCATGTATTGAATTGATTCTTTATTATATATGCTTCTTTCATTAATTGTTAGGTTAATTCTTCTTTACGTAATGCTTGCTTTGTTTAACTCATTCTTTAGCATGATGTATGATTTGCATTAGTACCGGAAGGTATTTTACAATTCATGATCCGGAGAATTATTCCCAGAAGTAGTATTGCTGAGGAATGGGGAATATGAATTCTGGTTGTCTTAAGCTTCTGTTCTTCAGAATTAATTATTTGGAATACAAGCTTTTGGTCTTACCATTTTATATTACTTGATACAATTTGGTACTGTTGCCGGAGTCTTAACAAGTTTTTGGCGTTGTTGCCAGGGACTCGTGGTTTAAGTATTCTATTTGTGTGATTATTGATTCACTTTGACTTGATTTTATAATTTTGTTTTTGTTTTGTCCTAACAAAGTTTTCTAGGGTTTTGTTTTCTTGTGTATGTAGGATACAATTAGAACTAGAAGCAAGAAAAGTTCGGAACCTCTTCTTAAAGGATTATTCCCTTCTCCAGAGACACTTTTACAACCTTCACCGCAAATATGTGATCAGAGAGCTGAAGAGATGGCCAAAGAAAATAATGGTAGACGTACTTTGGCAGATTACTCAACAATTGTTGGCCCTCATCACTTTAACAATATAGCAAGGTTGAGGGTCAATGCTGCAAACATGGAGGTAAAGCCTGCGTTGATACAATTGGTGAAGAGCAACCAATTTAATGGACTGTCTCATGAAAGTCCATATGAGCATCTGACAACTTTCAATGAGATTTGCAACACTGTAAAGATCAATGGAGTGTCGGATAACGCTATAAGGCTTAGTTTGTTTCATTTCTCATTGGGAGGCAATGCTAAATTATGGTTAAATTCTTTCCCAGAAGATAGTTTTACTGAATGGGAAGATGTGGTTGCAAAGTTCTTGAACAAATACTTCCTAAAATAAAAGATCAACAAAGGGAAGCAGGAAATTTCTTCGTTTAGGCAAGGCATGGAGGAGATGTTAGGTCAAGCATGGGATAGATACAAGAGCTTGTTGAGAAAGACGCCCACTCATGGATTTGATGAAGCCTTAATAGTCATTCTTTTCCCTGGAGGTCTTGGTTCAAAAACTAAATTGATGCTAGATGCCTCGGCTGGAGGTAATATCGAATATAAGACTCTAAAGGAAGCCTATGAATTGATTGACAACATGGCTACTATTGAAAATGAGATGCATAATGAAATAGGAGCTCCATCTCAGCAAAAGGGAGTCCTATAGTTACAATCTCATGATGCCTTGGTTGCACAAAATAAGATTATCACTCAACAATTGGAGAATTTGACGAAGAAACTCTCTAAATTGCCAAAGGAGCTGCAAAATGTTTCATACGTTCAACAGAAACTCTGTGAATTATGTGGTGGTCATCATATCAATGGTCAATATGTTTTTCCAGTGGAGGCCCAAGAAGATATCAACTATTTGGGCAATCAATTCTGCCAAGGTAATTTAAACCAAGGGTGGAAACCTCATCCAATTATGGGTCAAGGTCAATTTGGCAATCTGGGCAAGCAGGACAATTTAATAGACCACCGCAACAACAACCACAATGGCATTAGATATTTGCATTATCTGACAGAACTTCAAAGCTTGAAGAAACCTTTCAACAATTTATGCAGGTGACTATCTATAACCATAAGAGCACTGAAGTTGCTATAAGGAATTTGGAGATGCAGGTGGGCCAACTGGCCAAGAAGTTGGAGGATAAAGTTGAGAGGAAATTTTGGGCTAATACTGAGGTTAACCCCAAGGAAGAATGTAAAGTGATTGTGAGCATAAGTGATGAGCGAGTAGAGGAGAAAAAAAGAAAGAGTTGAGTTAAAAGAAGAAAAAGAAGAGAGAGTAGATGAGGTTGAGATAGAAGAAAAAGAAAAGGAGAGGGGAGAGAAAAAAATTGAAAAAGTTGAAAAGATTCTTCCTTATCTTAAGGAGTGTTAAAAGATTGAAAAAGAGAAGCAATATGTGCATTTCATGGAGATCTTCAAGCAATTAGAGATTACTATGTCTTTGACTGAAACACTGCAACAAATCCCTGCTTATTGTTCACGGTTGAAAATAACGTTATTTGTGATGTAATTTTGATACTAAATACACCCTTTTTTGCTTAGAAACTTGCTTGGAATCATGTATTTCTGTTAAGTTGTGTGAATAAGAGAGTTAAGGTTGAATTTGACGATTTTATGACTAATTCCCTTTGTTTTGATAGAAAATGTGTTAATATGGACAACAGTTTCACCATTCCTTGCACTATCAGGAGCCATAAAATAGGGAAAGCCCTAATGAATTTAGGGTCTAGTATCAATTTGATGCCCTTATTTGTTCTTGAAAAGATTGGTGGTCTTGAAGTCCAGCCTGTAAAGATGATTCTGTTTATGATGGATGGATCCACCAAAATGTCCTATGGTGTGGTGGAAGATGTGATCGTTCAAACTGACAACCTCAGATTCCTGGTGGACTTTGTAGTAATGGAGATGGAGGAAGAATTGGAGATCCCTATTATTCTTGGAAGGTCATTCATGAAGACGGCCAAGGTGATCATTAATGTTGATGATGGAACTATAACACTCAAAGACCAAGAAGAGAAGGTGATTTTCAATGTCTTCAATGTTGAGCAGCAAATCCAGATCAAGAAGACTAGTCTCAAAGCTGCATGTGGAGATGCACCAGAGGTTAGGACTAAAGCTGCAAAGCCAGGTAAGAAGGGTAAAAAGTGTTTTTTGTCACAAGTAAAGGAAGAAGAGAAAGACAACAAAGGAGAAAGTGTTTATCAAGACTTCCTGGAGAACTATGAAGAATTTAGACCAGGCATTCCAGTGAGATATTACAAAAAGTTTTGGATTGTGAAAGAACTCAGGACTGATGGACTGATAGAGATTGAATCTCAACCTTCCAGAAAAATAAAAAAGGTGAACAAGAAGGTACTGAAGAGCAGTTGGTGTGGAGAAAGAAAAGATGACACCATGATAAAAGATGTGACATGAGCTTATTGGGTCAAGGTAGTGACATTCAAGAAGCGCTTCTTGGGAGGCAACCCAGTGTTTTACAAACTTTTATTTTGTTTATTTTTTTTAGTTTGGATTTTTGTCATTTGAATTTTGTTTCTGTTTATTTTGTGTTTATTTGATTCCAGTGTGTTTAGTCTGTAATAACTGAATGTTTGCGGGGTGGAGAGAGATTAATTGTTTGGTTTGAGTGTTGTTTTGTGAGCTAGGGAAAAGAAACTTGAAAATTCTAAGTTGAATCTGAGAACCCAAGGCCAAGAATACCCAGAAAGAGCCAAAAAGCAAAGGGTGAATAGTGTCACTCGCCGCTTGAGCGCCCCCTAAGGGGCACCCGGGCGACGCGAGTGCAGAGTTGGATTTTAAGTTGGGGCTCAAGCGAGATTTCGGCCCACTTCATTCTTTTTACGCCCTAGGGTTCGCCCAATCCTCCTCTCTCAGATTTCCTTCATCCTAGCCTCCCTAAACACTCCTCCTAAGTTCTCTCCTCACTTTTCCCCTCATCCCTCCACCAAATACCCTCTTTCTGACCATTTTTGCACAATTCAATCATTCGAGTTTGGGGTTTTGGTGTGTGTTGCTGCTAAGAGTGCAAATTTCCACAAATTGTTTGAGTTTTGTCCACTAATTCCTTGTCTCCAACCAAGTAAGTCATGCATTCTAGTGTTCTAAAAAGTTTGATTTTTGAAGAATGTTGACGAAAGAGTTTGATTTTTGATGATTGGCACTGTCTATGCATGATTTACCACTATTTGGACCGATTAAATTGTGCTAATTGTGGTTTGGACTGAGTTGAAACTGATTTGGAAAGTGAAAAATATAGCAAGGCAACGCTTGGCTGCACCGCGTGTCGCTCAAGCACCCCCTTAGGGGTGCCCGAGTGGTGAGCGGCAGTGGCTGTTTTTCTGGTCTGTTGTATTTTTGGCTGTTTTGTTCTGTGCAGGTAGTGTTGAGGGATCTCTATTTAACCCTCAGCCTGAATGAGAAGAATTTGTTGATTTTTTTTACTAATGCTTTATGATTTTTGTGCTTGTTTTGTGAATCTTTATGTG
This sequence comes from Vigna umbellata, assembly GCF_018835915.1. The sequence continues at coordinate 13,448 of NW_025905300.1, forward strand.
CAGGAATGACTTCCTCTTCAGGTAAAAGGATCAAAACCCTTAGTACCAAAGACAAGGGAACCAAGAGTAAGGAGAAGGAGTAGTTCTACTCAAACAAGTTCAGAACTCCTGCTCATGAGAGATACTTCCCAATTTTGGAAGGAAGAAGACTATTGATGGAGAGAAAGGTGGCCAACATACCATCCTTGGCTCCTCAATTTGAAAGGGAGCTAAACAACAAAGATTGGGGCCACCTGACAATCTACCCCTTGATGGACAAATTTATGAACACCAAATTATGATGTCACAAACTTGTTTTTCAATCGGCAAGTGTGACCGAATCGTTCAAGTAATAAACTTGGTAAGACCAAGTATAATTCTTCCCAAAGGACTCACAACCTAGTTTAGTTATGTGGTTTCTTGATTAGCTAAGACTTAATGACGAAATATTTGGATTTTTATATGCAAAAGACGAAAATTAAATATGTATGCATGAAGTTTTGATCAATGGCAAAAAGCAAAAGATAAACACTTTCAATGAAATAAATGTATGAATATGTTGTTGGGGGTCAATTTCATCTTATCCACTCTCATATATTTTAGGAATTCAACATTCAAATCATCATTGTTAATGCCACTCTCTAAAGTACCTTTCAAGAAGGCTTCTCCCTA
>NW_025905302.1:0-17092 GCF_018835915.1 Vigna umbellata
TCTTTTGGTGGATTCTAATGGAGAAAAGGTGATTGTGATCGGTGTTCTGTTTGTGGGTTTTGACTGCAAAAAGAAAATTAGTTTTTTTTTTTTGTAGATTTAAAGTTCTGATTTTGGTGGGAAGGACGAACCCTGTGTGAACTCAGCCGTTTCTAAATAAAAAAGGGTGTAAGAAGAATGAACCTTGTTTTGAATATAAAGTATCTGTGTGACCATAGAAAGATCTATAGCAAATTACTTTTAACACAAAAATCCATCCAGCAGGTTTATACAGCATGAAAGAGGGTCCCATAAAAAACAGAAGAAAGAAAACATTAATAATAATACGACAAATGTCAAAACTGCAAAGAACTAAATGTCCAATAATGTTCATTCTGATATGCTGGAGCTTTATGTCCAAAATATCTCAACAGATTAAGAGAAGAGGTGGGGGCTTAAGCAGGCAAGGATTTCTCAAATGAGAAATTATCACTCATAAAATTTCTGAACTGAAAATCGAAGTCATTCAATACCATGCTATCCAACGAGGGAGATTTCACTTCATCTTCGAAGAATGTTCCCTTCTGGTACTCATGGAACTATTACAAAAAGAGGCTGCATGAAACACAAAGTATGAGTTAAAGGAATGAAGCATGTATATTCTATACAAACATGCACGTGTACACATACACAAAAGGTAGAGAGAGAATACCGTTTCTAAACTGACTGGCTTGCTATCCTCAATCAATATCTCAGCTATTGTTCCTGACTGATCAGCCTGTCAACAAGTAATGAAGATAACCAATATATTAGAGGATCTGGTTTCAGGCTACTAGAAACTGTTTCTCAAGGAGAATCGTTACATTACAGTGGAAAATTGTGAATCCAATAGGCTCTTAGAGGGTCATGTTTCTTCCATGTTAAGAAGATTTTCATAATAAAACACTCGGAATGACTCTCCTTTTCATTTATCTCCTAAAACCAATTACTCACCATACTTTGCAATGTTCACCACCACCACATAGTTTACTTGTACCATAATCCCTTCATACCACTCCTATTGCAATCCATGTATTTAGGGAGTGTATTACTTTAGAATTTTAAACGTTTTAAAAGACTCTCTTTTGATAAAAAGGGATTTAAATTCTCTCCTGATTACTGCAGCAAGAGAGTCTTGTTTAATAAATCATAATACAGTTAAATTAAAAACCAACTAACCAACTAAACAAATATGCATGCCCATTCTTCTCTCATAGTTCTATTTGACTTGTATTTCAACGATAGATTAAGTAATAAGCGTAATGAGTTGTTAGAATTTATTAAATAGGACCTCTCCTTGTTAAAGTAAAGAGGAGAGTATCTTAATCCATAAAAATGTCCTACTGTATTCAACCAAGACTTTTATATAATATAATAATGGTATTGAATTAGGATTTCTCATATGATTAGTGTGTTAACTGTTAATGCAGCTGAAATTAATGCAGCTGAAACAGGTGGCAATACAGTAGCTAGTTTGAGCAGCACTATCAGGCCTGTGCTTATAGATTTGTTAACTGCCAGATTTTTGTAACACAGATTTCTGTATATAGTACTATATATGGAAGGATAATCTTTAGAGTGGAACAAATATACCAAGTTATATGGGAAAACATGAAGTAAACAACATAGTTAAAAGAGAAGAATAAAAAATGTAATAATATACTATACCTAATTGGAAAGGAAATATACACACCTCAATTTCATTCATCAGTTTCATAGCCTCAATAATGCAAATAACCTGACCTTTCTTCACTTTATCGCCCACCTGAAGCAACAGCAAAAATAATTGGTCTCTTCATTGATTAACTAAGTAAACATGGCAACAATTAGCTTCATAAATCATCATTTGCAAAATGACACCTCAACAGAAAATAAAGAGAATGGTACTTATATTGTGTGTGTCAACAAACCTTGACAAATGGCGGTTCACCAGGTGCTGGACTCCTGTAGAAAGTTCCTGCCATTGGACTTTTCAGCGGTGGGTGAGAAGATGAGCTTGCTTTTCCAGGGGCAGGTAAGGCAGGCACTGCTTTTGGAGGTGGGGAGCTAGTAGGAGCAGCTGCAGGTGCTGCTGGCGGCGGTGGTGGGAATGCAGCATAGTGCATCGGAGGTGGTGATGCTGGGGCCGGTGGAGGCTGCAGTGCTTCTTTCTTTCTAATCATGAGCTCACAATCTGATTGCTTAAGTTGAAGTTCCACAATATCTCTTGAATCAACAAGTCTAGCCATGGAAATGGTATTAAATTGAATCTTTGGAAACAAAGAACACCCTAACAAGAGACATGATAAATACAAAAAAACAAGCGATTGCATTAAAAAAAGTGAAATCTTACTTTATAAGGTCTGAAACTTGAGAGATGAATGCAGTAATTGAAGCTTCATCTGCTACAGTGCCCCCAGAGTGTTTTCCATTAGGCACATCTTTTTCTTTTGATGACGCAACATTAGGTTCTTTGACAGTTACAGGGGCAGAATTAGAATTAGAATTTTCAACTTTAGCAGCCTACAATATACAAAGCAGGGTGGCTTATGGTAAAATTTTCTGAATCAATCAAGAACACGTTTGAACAGGAGGATAACATTTAATTCATAATAAAACTCGTGTGAACTGAAAAAAAGAAAACAAAGGACTCAGTGTAAACTGACCTTCAGAACAGAAAATTGCTTCCTGTTAGCACACTGCAAGAAACAACGAATAACAATAGAATAATTAATTAATCAATGAGAGGAAACTATTGTTGTAATTAGAAGAAATATCTATAGAATCTTCTTAATTAGAGAAAATAAGTGTATAATCTTCTAGATTATTTTTTAGTACATTGTTTTCTTATTTCTCTTTTTTAGAAGATTAGATTGCTACAAGCACAGGTAAAGAGAATGTAATTGTCATTGAATGAAAATAATAAAATCATTCCCTTTTTCAAATACTATGTCTGTGAAGCTTTTGACCATTTTGTTATTTATTCAGTGAATCATACCCTATCTACAATCGGGAAGTGTTTCAATTGACAATTTATAATTTCTATAATTTTAATCATATTATGGCAAATCGGCCAACAAGCCCAATATTTGAATGCTATTTGCCGTTGTGTCTAACAAAGCCTTGTTATGTTTTTGTGTAATTGTATAGTATTGTCTTAACTTTGACTCAGCACTAAATTCAATATGCTCATTCTTCCACGAACATTCAGAAACAGTAAGGATAATCATTGACATAGGTATCTTATCATCGTTATCGCTAAAATAAATCAATTGAAAAAAACACTAACAGTACTAAAATAATCAGAGAAAAAATATTTTTTGTGTGGATTACACAATGTGCCATCCTTTATTAGTTGGTAAAGGTATCCTTTCTTGATTTACAACCAAAATCAATTGAACAAAACATTAACATATTCAGAGAAGAAATTATATGTTTTTTTTGTGGATTACATAATGTGTCATCCAGAAATCATTGATATAAGTATCATTTCTCCTCTTACAACTAAGATAAAAGAATCAAGCAAAATATTTACACTATTAAAGTAACAAAGAGGATTTGTTTTTCGGATTATTATATAATGTGTCATCCTTAAAAACAATAGATGCTCAAAACCTCAATCACAACAAACACAAATTCACAGACAAAATAATTCTCTTCCTCTCTGTCTCTTATAGATAGCTATAGACATAGATATATAGATAGATAGAGATGAACATTCATACCTGAATCCTAGATGATGCAGATTCAGCAGGCAAAGATCTGAATGATAGAAAAGGCTTGAAGCCTAACCCACTTTGAAATGGAACAAGTTGGGATTTGAACCCAGGAGAGGGAGATGAAATAGAAGGGCACTTGGGGCATGGGACCGAGAATGAGGCCATTTCGAAACCACCCCACGAACCAAAAACCAGACTTTCCTTTTTGTATTCCCAAAGGAGTGCGTGATCTGCGAAGAAGGTGAGAATGATTATGTGGGTGGATATGAGAATATAAGGTTAGAGGCGTTGAGACCAAAGACGGTGTGGGTGTGAGGAGAAATATGAGAAGACACGAAAAGGGTAAAATGGTGCAATGAGGGTTGATGGAGAATGCATAGGAGAATTCAAACACTTTCGTTTGGATCACATTTTACAAGTTCAGTTTCGATGATTACTATGCAAGTTCTTTAACCATCACTTTGTCACATTTTTAACTAACTTGAAAAACCAACTTGATTATTATTAGGGTTAACTAAAATTCAAGAACATTCTAAATTTTGAATATTTATTATTGATTTTTATAAATAGAATTTTATGTATATTAAGTAATCAAATTTTTTTATAATTTTAAATTGAGTTTTATTTTATTTTATTCCATCCTTTGATTACGTTAGAAGATGGTTATATATTGTCTAATTATTTACTTTTACTTATTAAGAAATATAAGAATTTATAATTAATATCAAATGTTGTTAATGTAACATTGTGATTGAATTTAATTGTTTTATTGAAACTAAGAATTATAAAATTATTATTTTATTTGATACGTTAATAAGTTGATTTTAAATTTCATTTAATTTTATACATTAACTTATAGATTCAGATTTGTATTCACATTATAGGATAAATTTATTTTATTTCTAGTTAACGTAAAATCTTTAATATAATTTCTCACATATATATTTGGATTTAATATTAAATATTTATGATACTTCAATAGCAGCTTGATAGTAAGTGTTACGATAAGTTCAACAATAAATTTTACAAAAATAAGTTTTTAAATGATTGTTAAGTGACTATATTGATTAAGTGAGAGTATGGATATATGTAATTTAAATTTTTTGTCCACGTGTTATGTCTGTGCTGGGCCACGCTATTAACCTGTGGACAACAAATTTTTTTGAAAAATTTAATTAAAAACACAAAAAAAAAAACTATAAATATGATATGTCTTTAATATCATTAACAAATAGAAAAAACTTAATTAAGTTAATTTTTCAAAAATTAAGATTTGATTAGAACAAAAACAGAAATAGGACCTATTTGTAGCTTTTCAACTAAAATTGGAACAAAATGAGTATTATATAGGGTTAAATATGTTTTTAGTCCCTAAACTATTGGCCGTTTTTGGTTTTCGTCCCTCTTCCAAAGTAAGGTACAATTTGATCCTCATTCTTTAGAAAAACGAGGACTAAAAACAAAATTTTTCGACTAAAACGAACGTTTTTTAAAGATTGAGGACTAAATTGTACCTTACTTTGGAAGAGGGACGAAAACCAGAAACGGTCAATAGTTTAGGGACTAAAAACATATTTAACCCTATTATATATATATATATATATATATATATTCTTAATTTCTTTTCTTCTCACCTACATACTTTTTCCTTTTCTCTTCTAATAGGTTGAGTTATTTTATATCCATAAAATTCATTCAAATCTCCAAAGTACTTTCCCTCCTATCAAAATCTTTCTTACACATTTTTTTTTATTTATGTAGTTATGTTCAAATAGTGTATTATTATTTCTAGTGAATCAAATAGTTTTTAGGTATCATATTTGATTTTTTTTATTTTTAGTAATTTTATTTATTATTTATTTTTTCTCATGAAAATATTTAGTTCTCTTGACTTTAATTTAATAGCGTGAACCCTTTATTTACTTGGTAATAATTTTAAAAAAAAACCTATATTTATTCTATTTGACCATTATTTTTTTTTAAACGTTTTGTTTTGCTCAAACAATTTAGATTATCTATAACATTTCAACTAGTTTCATATCTCAAAAGTTTTCTCAAATATCCAATTTTCAATGTATTTTCTATCTTATTATACCATTAATTATCATTTGTTTATACATATTTGATATTGAATATGTTATTTTGATACTGAATATTTGATAATATTATTTTTTTATAAAAATTAATGAATTGATGTTGAAATTGTAATAAAGTGGATATGGGCAAGGGTACGAGTAACCCATTATTGTTAAGTCAAGATCGTCTAGAGAGACTAAACTATCTAAACTCATGTTTTGAAGTTTAACATACAATACTTAACGAAATATCGCTTATTGAATGAAATGTCTAAAGGATGTATTTATTAAACACAATGTTGAATGAAATAAGCGTTTATTAATACAAACCAACATTAAATGAAAATAGCATTTATAACGTCTTATGAAAATAGTGTTTTCCAGCATATATCGTCTAACAGGCAATGTTTAACAAACAACGTCTAAAGGAAACGTCTAAGTGTACGCTTTATAACACACTGAAGTTTAAAATCTTATATACAAACAGTGTTGAACAAATAAGTGCTTAAAGAAAATAATCATCTAGGAAAAGCTTACTAAATGATGCAATGAAACTTAAACAGTTTTATAAATAAGCGTTTAGCAGTTTACATCGTCTAAATATCATATATCAAACACTTTACTTCCTAAACAATGCTCCTATCAAACAAGTTGACATGTGCCAATAAGTTTTAAACACGCAATATGGCTTAACATTTATCAACGTTTAAAATATTTTATGCATGTACGAAAAAACACATCTTTTCTTGTGTATGCCTTGTTCTTTTTATTTGTGCAGGTAATGAAAGTACAAAACCTTTACTAAAATTCCTGCATGAGAAGAATAAAGATGTTAAGAGATAGGAAGAAATTATGGGAACGTTTCCTTAAAGCTCCAAGCTTTGTAGAATTGTACAAGCTACTTTTGTAAAAGCTTTGACAAAGCACAATAATTCTACAACGTAGTGTTACCAATAAGGAGTATTGGTAAATCTTGAAGAAATTTGTTTTGATGATGTTACAAGAAGTTTTAGTTGCAGAAGATATTAGAATTAGTTAAAAGCAATTTGTAGAAATTAAATGTAGTAGGAAATTTTTGTAAACCTTGTAAACTTACATTTTTAACTACAATAATCGATTATGATGAAGCAATAATCGATTATCACAAGTCATACTTGAATAATCGATTATCACTTCATATAATCGATTATCACATTTTTGAAAACCTATAACGGACTTGAATAATCGATTATCACTTACAATAATCGATTATTCATGGCAGTTGGGAGCTGACCTTTGGCATTCAGTGTACTTGGCTATATATTTTGTTTTGGAGAAATTAGAACGTTAACGTTGTTTTTGAACTGAGAAAGCTTAGAACACTGTGTGTCAGAGGAACGTTCTCAGAAAGCTTTTTGTTCATTGTTCCCTTGCTTGGTCTTGTGAAAGGAGAGGCTCGCGTATCGATAGTCGGAGCAGACTCTCTTCAAGTTAGCAAGGTGCTCTGCCTGGTCTTGTGAAAGGAGAAGCTTGTGAATCGTTGGTCGATTGCTGAAGTGGTTCTCTTCAAGTTGGTAGAGTAGTTCTATTCATTTTTATTGTTCATTATCTTGTAATCTGTTAAACAATTTTTAGTGAAAAAGGTTAATCACTATTTATAGTGATTAACGACTGGACGTAGAATCTTTTGATTCGAACCAGGATAAAAATTCTGTGTTGTTCTTCTTATTCCCTATACTTATTTTATTGTACGTACATCAACGGTTTGGAAATTTGTCTCTAAGAAAATTAAATTTCTAAAACTGACCATCTTATTAAGAGTTTGACTGAACACGCTTTCCGCTTTATAAGTTATTCCGCTGTGCAAAATTCTATAACGGTACCGATTGTTCCAACACGTAGACCTAAGCTTGACTACCTACCTAAAAAGGCTATGAAGTCTACATAGAAGTTAACTTTTAGTCTAACAAATCTCTCTCGAAGAAGGCTATATATAGATGATTGCATGAAAAGAAGACCAATAGAATACATGCATATAAACAAGTCTATTGTTACGTTGTCTCACTATATCGTCTAACGCTTTCATCTAAAGAGAAAGTCTTTTCAAGTTTTCAAATTTCACAGGGTTGAATCTATCATTTTCTTGAGAGCTATTTGAATTTGTATTTGTACTCAAAAACACCTTGATTGTCTTTATAAATTCAGAAGTGAATCAAAATACTTGTTTTTTTAGCTCAAGTGAGCTAAACGATCTAGTGAGGTTGACTAGTGTAAACCAAGAGCGATTGATAATACTTGTTATATACTAAGAGTGCTTGATATTCGTTGATACCAAAGTGGTTGATAATACTTGTTGTATACCATGAGTGGTTGATACTCGTTCATACTAAAAGTAGTTGATAATACTTGTTGTATATCAATAATGGTTGATAATACTCGATTTAAACTAATAATGGTTGATAATACTCATTTAAACCAAGAGTGATTGATACTCGTGTAATCTTTATTAAAGATTAATGGAATCCCTAAAGAGGTCTTAAGGGAGAACTAGACCTAGCTTGAATTGGGGCAAACTAGTATAAAAATCATGTGTTATTGTTCTGTTGTATAAATGTTTTCCAAAAAACGTTTTAATCACATAAGCGTCTAATATCTATTGCAGATTGTCTAACCCCTGCAAAAGTTGTTAAATGTTATTTTGCGAAAAAGTTTTAAAACACTTAAACCCTCCTCCATTTTTAGTGTTTTCTTGTGTTTCAGTTACTCAATATGGATGAACATGAGACAAAAGTTTTATATTCGTTGGATATAACGATAGATATGTGTATGAATTTTTACTTCACAAATGGAGATGAGATAATGAAACTTATCCCTACTTCACACCATAGTCATCCTTAGGTCTAACTAAATCCTACCAAATTTGGTTTCTATAATTTATAAATACTTATATATTATAATTTTGTCTTATTTTTAATCAATATGAAATCTTCAACACAATAAGTTATATGTCATCACCTATCGTAATCAAGATATTGTATTCATTGTTATCATTGATATAGATGAAAATCACAATCTTTATTATTATTTTATATTAACCACCTAAAGAGATAAGTAATTAAGACTATATAACTATATAACAATATAACAATAACACTCAACTCACGTAAACATTAGATAAAATATACTTAATTAAAAAATATATAATTTTTAAATATTCAATGAAAATAAATTTAATGTAATTTAATAGAAATTTAATTAAAATATTCAAAAGAAACTTAAAATTTAATTAAGTTCTTTTTCATTTTACATTATTAAAAAATCTATAAATAGATGGAAATTTTAATTAGTTCAATGTCTCTTTGTCACGTGAATTATTTCTTTATAAGGATGAACCCTAAAAGAACAATAAAAGTAATAAAAAATTTCGATAAAAAAAATCCAATATACATTTTGTTGAATCACGTGTTATTAGCTACTAAACATGATTATTTTCTCTTTTAAAATAATAATTTGATCATAAAATATCTTAATTATTTAGTAAAACGTATAATAACTAAATTAATTTAAATAAAATTAATATATAACTATGACATCTGTATTGAATAAATTAATAGAGTAAGAATGAAATTATGGGTTAGTTATAAATCTATATTCCCAATATTCTACAAAATCATTATTATTATATCTATTGTATTGTATATAAAAATAGATGTAATATTGTTATATAAACATAGCAGCTACTAAACTTCACAGACTTTTTAAAAATCTAAAGTCTTGCTTTTAGTAATACCTCCAACTACTTTATATATGAATAATAATATGGATGATCTTTGTATTTTGAGATTTTTTTAATGTTTCAAACAAAATATTTCAAAAGTATATTAGAGTTAAACAGATTGATCAAGTTATGACTAAAGTTGCTTAAATCAAGATTATAATGTTCACGATGTTACTAAATTGCCTTGATTATCTCTCTACTTTGGTTTGTCATACATTTTAGAACCCAAAAGCGGGTTCTCAAAGTTGACCTATGGGTAGAAAGCTATAAAGCATTTGCAAAAATTTGGAGTTTAATTTTTTTCACATACTTTTTGCAAAGAAAATGAGTGTGTTGATATTTTTGCTAACATTGATGTAGATAGAATTGATTTCTTTTTAGTTTGACAATTTTATCTTCTAACATTATGTTTGATTTTTTTATATTTGGAAATCACCTTAAGCCTCCTTGAATTCAGATTTTATTAGTTTTTATCCTTTTATGCATAAGTTGTGACCTAATTCCTTCGTGAATTTAACAATTAATAATTTAATATAGGATTAAATATAACTTTGGTATTCAATTGTAATGCAAAATTGGAATAAGTTAATGTTTAAAACTTTAATTTTATTTTATTCTCTAATTTTAAAAAAATAATAAGGAAGTTAGTCTTCTCATTCAACATTCTAATTTTGTCCAATGTAATAAATAATATTTTAGTGGAGTGTATGACCCGTTGACATGTCTCTTGACACGTGTTATTCACGTGACACAAATTAATTTTATAAATTAAATTAAAATTAAACAAAAAACATACCTTGTTGACTTATATTAATATATATATATATATATATATATATATATAATCTTTTTTAAAAAATGGATATTTTAATTGTTTTTTAAATTTGTATTTTTTTTATATCTTTAAATTATTTAAAAATGGATGTCATGGAGAACAAGCGATCAAAAAGAAGAAGAAGAAACAAAACTATTTTCAATTTTAATTTTATTATTTTTTTATATTTTTAAGAAAAAATGGTGTATGTGAAAACTGAAAGCTATGTGTAGTGAACGTGGGGTGCAGCGAGTAATAATAAGCAAGCCTAACAACAAACCAAACCCTTTTTAGGAATGCCTATCATGGTTTAAGGTGATTAAAATAAAACTCATATGAAGAGAATATTTTATGTGAAAGTATAACAGTTTGTATTGTTAATAAATATACATTATTTTATAAATAATATTTATTTAAGAATTAAAAGTAGGTTTAATCATTTTGATCATCTCTATTTACGTTGAATGTTCACAAATATGATTTCTTTCTTGTTTTTTTTTTCAATTGGGTCCCTAAAAATAAAAAAATCAGTGCAATTGGGTCTTTGTAGTTAAATTGAGTTAACGAGGTTAACTTTAATATGAGTTGTGACTATGAGGTGAAATCATTAATTGACGTAACAGATACATGGTCATCACATTAAACTGACTTGTCAACACATTCTGTCACGTCATCATCTTTCACCTTTTTCCATCAGATACCCTAGCAGTCCATGGCAGCCACCGAACAACGCCACCACTAGACTCCATGCCGCTGCCATATAACTACCACCATCGCAAAACCATCTTCTTCCTCGAATCAACCAAAAATCGTGAGCTCTTCCTTGCTTCCATTGCATCCACCACCTCACGTCGCCATGAAAACCCTTAGAGAAACCAGATTCAACACCCATAAAACCCAAAAACAACAACCTTTAATTGCTATCATCACCATCGCGAACCCCAATCTAGAAAACAAAAACTCATATACCAAAAACCCAATCGCAACGCCCTAATCATGAGTCTATCTATCATTACACAAGATCGAACCACTCGCAACAACCATGGCGAACCCTAGAGTCCAAAACTCAAACCACCGTGTTGCAACCGTGAGCATAAGTACCTCCGCGAGCCTCATCCATTCTCCACCGCAAGCAACTTGCATTTCATCGCGATGCACACCAACCAACAAAGCACACTAGAAAGCGAAACCATGAACCTAAATCACGTTCTCTAATTCGCACATCCAAATCACAGACCCCGTGGAAACCCAAATCCCTTTGCGTTCTTCACGAACCTATAAAGAGAAAGTCCAAAAACATAAAAAAAAACCCCAAATTGCAACAACCAGAATCGCAACGCCGCCGTCAGTGCACACCCTCGTTGTGCAAATTCCTTCGGGCCACAAGCAACCCTCGTGCAACCTTCAACCTGCAAATGAAAAACATGACCAGACCACCATTGAATCATGAGTCATTCTCCCTGCACCTCACCACCCTCATCCTGCACCTCCAAAAAAAACTATAATTCCAAAAGTATCCTTTCACAATCAACGAGGAGAGAGAAAAAAAATTTATTTAAAAAGATTAATAAAACTATGTTAGACTTGTCTGGTAATTTCGTATGATGGTCACTACGTTATCTTCATCTTTGTTGGAAGAGGTTCTCTCGTTGTTGAAGACTCTAATCCAATTTCATCCACGTGACAAACAGTGTTCCGCTTAGGCTACCATGTATATTGACATGTGGCTACCACATGTTTAATTTTATTTTTTTGAATTAAAATTAAAATTTTGTTATAAGATTGTTGTTTTTACCTTGAAAAGAAAAAAAAATTTCTTTATCCAAGGTGTCTTTGTTTCTTTTCCACCCATTGTTTCCACGTCAACATTTTCATCTTCCTCCACCCTCTTCTGCAACTTCCACCTCTTCTTTTGATTTCTCTTTCTTGCACAAAAGTACCTCCATCTCTAGGTCACGGTGTTGGGTGTCAAGCCTCCAGGCACAGCGCCATCGCACACCCGTCATCTGCTCCGTTCGAAACTCCGACACTACTGTATCCTCTTTGCTCGAAACTCAAATTTATCGGCGCCTTCCTACGTTTCTCTATTCTAGTTTGGTGTTGGATGATGATGAAATTGTGATGGTTGGTGCCGATGTGAGGTTGAGGAAAATGATGGATGAGTTTTTTTTTTGGTATTTTTCTACAGGTAGAAGATGAAGGTGATGATGGAGGATGCTATTTTTGGGGTGTTGGAATTGGAGATCGGGTCTGTATATTTGTCCCTGTTTGCTTCTGTTCTGAGTGATACGAGAGAGGGGAAATGGAAGTCGTGAGTTGTAGTGATGAAAGTGTTGATAAATGGTGTANACCCTCTTCTGCAACTTCCACCTCTTCTTTTGATTTCTCTTTCTTGCACAAAAGTACCTCCATCTCTAGGTCACGTTGTTGGGTGTCAAGCCTCCAGGCACAGCGCCATCGCACACCCGTCATCTGCTCCGTTCGAAACTCCGACACTACTGTATCCTCTTTGCTCGAAACTCAAATTTATCGGCGCCTTCCTACGTTTCTCTATTCTAGTTTGGTGTTGGATGATGATGAAATTGTGATGGTTGGTGCCGATGTGAGGTTGAGGAAAATGATGGATGAGTTTTTTTTTTGGTATTTTTCTACAGGTAGAAGATGAAGGTGATGATGGAGGATGCTATTTTTGGGGTGTTGGAATTGGAGATCGGGTCTGTATATTTGTCCCTGTTTGCTTCTGTTCTGAGTGATACGAGAGAGGGGAAATGGAAGTCGTGAGTTGTAGTGATGAAAGTGTTGATAAATGGTGTATTCGCAGTTGGAAGTGCGGCTGGAGGTGCACGCCGCATTTGGAAGTGCGGCAAGGATTAGAGCCGCAGTTGGAAATGCGGCTCGCTGGAGGTGCACGCGCATTTGGAAGTGCGGCAAACTTGCAGAACCGGACTTTGATGTGCGTTTCGCTGAGGTGCACGCCGCAGTTCGATCTGCGGCAAACGTACAGTTTCGATATGCGGTGGCATTTTTCGTTAATTAAACATTGATAATATATGCCTAGCAGGATCACATCTAGTGTAGTATATATGCCTAGCAGGATCACATCTAGTGTAGTATAGCAATGCTCCATTAAAAAAATTGACACTTACCATGAAAAATAGAATAAAATAATGCAATGGAAGAGCAAACAGCATAATATATATATTTATATAAAATGACTTTCAATATGTGTAGCTAGCTAGAAACCGTGCTGAGAAACCCCAACCATCTAATGTAAAATTAAATATTTGTTACTCCTAGCCTCTGTTAAAAAGTTGTTCTCTTGAAAAGTTGTTCATGTGTATTCGCAGTAGAGTTATGTATCCACTGAGCACCACACTGATGGCTGCTAACCTTTTTCTAGAGTTTATCAGATGAATATATATTGAAAGGTCATCGAGAGCATGTTCTATACACATTGTAGCATTTGAGAGATAAATGTTAATGGATAGTTAGAGAAAAGTTTTAATGCAAAAGGGGTGGTCATCTTTTATTTTTACTCATTCTCTAGGTCTCTTTAAATCCAGTAAATTCCAAGATCCAATCCCAGTTTACCAAATATCACAAGCAATAGTAAACACCCATAAAGATATAAAAGCAATGTAAATTTGGGGGTTAAAAAAATTTAATTTATTAATTACGCTTTTGACTTTTAATTAAATGAAGGTTTTGACTTTTAATTAAATGAAGGGTATATAGGTAATTTTGGGGGTGCAGGATGAGGTGAGGGAGGTGCAGGAAGATTCACTCTTGAATCATAGTACCACCACCGCAAAGGGCTACCTGAACGTGAATTTGGTTTTCAGAAATCTCGTTTCCAAATTGGTTTTCAAGAACCCTAATTTCGTCACTCCCAAATTCAATTTTCGAAAACATATTTTTTTTATTTTTTAATCTTACATATTCCACTGATTTTTTCCTTTTAGGCACCAAATTGAGAAAAAAAATAATAAGAAAGAGACCTATGTAAAAAAAAAAAACTCACCATAAATAGAGACTATCAGAATAATTAAAACTTAAAAGTAAAATATATTTTTCTAAATTTAATTTTATTAAATGACTAATCAAGTAATTAAAATCATAAAGGGATAAAACTAAAAAAATAGTATAAAAAATAATTAATAATTTAATATAAATTATTTTTTTAATAATTTATTAAATGACCAATAATTAAAAATTATAAAAAGATAAAATTAAGAATGAAAAAAAATGGTATAAAACACATGAGTTAATATTTTAAATCTAACTTATTCTTTAATAATAAATATATTGAAAATATAATAGAATTTCTTTTAATGTTGGAAGACTGTGGATGACAAAAAGACTAAGTCTGACAGGTTAGCCTAACTATGAAAGTCATGCTATGACAATAGTTTCAACATGGGAGCCCAAATCAACCCGGATCGGCAAGCCCGATAGCCCGATAGGCCAATTTTGCAACTTAGTTGGGTCAACCGGTCAGCATAACCAAGGTTTGATACAACTCGGTTGAGGTCTTATACCACTCGACCAAAGTCTAACACAACTCAACTTAAGTCTGACACAACTCGGCCTATATTTGATACAACTTGGTCGAGGTCAGACACAACTCGATCAGGGTCTAACACAGCTCGACCAAGGTTTGATACAGCTCTACCGAGGTATGACAGATCTTAGCCAAGGTCTGATATAACTCAGTCGAGGTTTGATATAACTCGATCAAAAGTGTGATACAGCTCGACCGATGTTTGATACAACTCGATTAGGTCTAATACAGGTTGGTTGATGTCTGATACATTTGGCTAATATATGAAACAACCCAAACGATAGCCCGTCTCAATTTTGGAATCAGCATAGAAATTCGTCATTTGATAAAATATAATTAACTAATTTTTAAAATTTGATAAAATGTATGTTCTTTAGAGCCAATTATTAATCCATTGTTAAAATTGTTAAAAGTGTAAATTAGAAAGTTTGTTATCGGTTTTTAATCGATTAAGTTCTTTATCTAATCGATTAAAATTGTTTGTATTGTTAAATATGTTGAAAATGTAAATCAAGAAGTTAAACTCTGTCTTTTAATCGATTAAAACTAACAATATTATATCTTTGCTATATATATATATGTTTGGTTTCTTCTCCAGGCATGAAAAAACATTACAAGAGCATTCAATTGTTAAAGAACAACATCTTTTGAGTATTTTTGGAAAGCAAGAACAACATCTTTTGAGTATTTGGAAAGCAAAACATCAATAGAGGAAAATCAAGTCTAAAAGCTTTGCAAGAATGAGCGAAAAGAGCTAAGAAGCATTTGTTTCCAGTTTTCTTTGTAGTACCTCCACTATAGGTGTGCCAATTCTTTTATTTTTCTGTAATATCTAAGAACTAGTGTGTCCTTTGTTGTGTAGGCTATCTTTTAAAATAATATAATGTAAAAAAATTAAAATAAAATATATGTTTCGAAGTTTAATTTTATTAAAGAACAAATAATTATAAATCATAAAAAATAATGTTAAAAATGAATTTTTTTATACAAAATTTATACTTCAAATATAAATATAAGTTATTTTTTAATAAATTATTAATTTGAAGCTATAAAAAGATAAAATTAAAAATAAAAAGATAGTATAAGCAAATTGGTATAAAAATAAAATAAACAGATAAAAAAGTAAAATAAATTTTATACATATATAATAACAAAAAATATAAGAATTAAAAAATAAAATAACTTTCATATGACAATAAAATAAATATAAATATAAAATAAAAAATATTAAATGACTGAAAAATTAGTTTTCAAAAAAGTTGTCAACAAAATAAAATAAATAATAAAATAATTTTATTACTATATTTTTTATATTATAATAGATTTATTTTCAAATAACGTAGAAAATTAGTCCCAAAATTTTCAGAAGATTATTTTTACGTCATTAACTTAAAGTCAAAATAGAATTTAAAATTAAAATGTATATTTATTTTTAAAAACTTATGACATTAATTCCGTTAACATTAATCATATGAGTAATATATATATATATATATATATATATATATATATATATATATATATAAAATGTATGGAGGGCTTATATCCTTACAAATGGACGTACCAAATTGAAGTTCCATTAACTTTCTTTGACGGAGAGGCCCCATGCACGTGATGGGTGATATTATTTACAAACGGACGATCCAAGTGCCTCCAAAAATTTCAGAAAATAATAATAATAAATAATAGTGTCTACCTATCTTGTTGGGTGAAGAAAAATATCTATGCATTATCATATTTCCTTTGAAATCCTAAAAGTTCCACCATGAAATGACTTCAAGGGTCTAACTACGAACATGCTTTTAATTCATATTAAGTATATATATAGGACAAGAATAATAACACTAGGAAAATTAAAAAAACAATAATCTAAAAGTTGTAGCTGAATTTAAATATTAATTTATTATTATTAATTTAAGGAGTGAGATAGTAAGACATAATTAGTTTCATTTGGACAATTTATTTTAAAACTCTCATATAAATAAACGTTTGAAATAAATTTAAAATTATTGAAAGAGTTACGTTGTTAAACACAAATAACATAATTATATTTATAATATAAATAAACATTTTAAATCTAATGTGTTTATTTAAATATTACAAAAAATTAGTTATTCTAAATATGATATACCAATTTTGTAAAAATTGCACACACAGAGTAACGGGCTA